>LPNX011203404.1:92749-109882 GCA_001517045.1 Pseudotsuga menziesii
CTATTATAATAAATTATGCCTACAAGTTCTCCAAACAAAGAGACTAGTATGAGTATAAGCCATTGAAGAATTGCTTGAACTTTATCTAGATCAATATGTATTTCATGATAAAAAGATAGTGATTTTGAATGTGGCTAATATATTTGGTAACCAAAAAACATGACTTAATACAAATAGCCCATGCCATTTATAAAATATTGTTTTTCTTAGGTCGAAATGAAAATATTATAATTTTGGAGAACAAATAGACACTGCACAACTCATTAATTTCAATTGTATGAGCTATGGAATATTTATTATATATTTATGTATGACACAATATTTTTGTTTTTTTAAATGTGTGTCACATTTGAGAGCCTTATAACCTACACAGATCAAAACCGATCTTGCTCGTTCTCATTGACACAAAAGGTACACGATCTTTTGTTAGGTGCAATGGCTCTATTATCTAATACTTTTTAAGTTAGGATAGGTGATAAAGAATCTTATCCCATTCTCAAGTTCAACAATATGTGGCCCCTCCGTTTTTAAAGACCTGGTAGCCGAATATTAATGGACAATGAATACATTAATAATTGCACAAGAGGAGGCAATGAAAGATAAGCATGGTATTAATGCGTTTGAGTATGAGAATTTTGGTTGTAACCATATTGATGTGGTCAAAAGTAACCGTTGTAAATTGTATAAAATTCATGAAGGGCCAAGACAGGAGGAGAGAAGTTTCCAGAGAAATAAGTCTAATGAGGTGTTTGTGTGATGGATGTCTGTCCTATGATGTTGTACAAGTGATGTAATAGTTTGTATATTACTGCGAAAAGAATAATAAAAAATGATGGTTTTGGTTCCTGTCAAATTTTGTTGTGTTGGATGTTTGATGTAAAATACCCCTTGTGCCTTAATGCGTTAAGTGACGTGCTTGCAAAATAGATGTCTGCGATAATACGTTTACTAATCCTTTTCCACCAATAAGCCCTTATACTGCATTCATAACATCATTATCATGTAAACAAAAGAAATTAACCAGCACAACATAATAATACAAAAAATAAGACAACGATATTCACGTGGTTCACCCCAACCTTGGGGTTATGTCCACCAAAGATAGTCCAGACCAAACCATCTAGATTTTTATTAAGTATTCAATAAATGTTTACAAAAGCATAATGCCGGTACTGAAATCTTTCAACAATTATCTCATATAGAGGGATAAACCCAACTTTGCGAAATTAGCCTTAGCACATGGCCATTTCTTTTGGAAGCAAAAATTTATTAACATAACACCCAAGAATTTAACTTATTTGTTCCAAGTGAAAATCTACGGCCACCCCTAAATATTGACTGAAATACACTGGCACTAGAGTTTTCCTACATTTCCGGAGCTAACCCACAAAGGGGAGACCTATCTGTCAAACATAGTATACTCAGGTTTTATTAATTAAAAGAAAATATTAAAACGAGGACAGGTGTAAAATCATCACCCAGTTCATCATTCTGAAATCACTGCGCATACTAGGTCAATTGCCAAGGTTCATAGGTATAAAACTCTATTCGATTTCAATGTTACAAAGGTCGTCGCCTTTAGAGCTCTTCATTTTTGTGAAGCATGGAACTTAGACCCACTATTATCCTGTATCGATACTAAGCCAGTTCAAAAGAAACAATGATGGAAAGGGCGTGGCACAGATCGTTCTAGGATCCCGAGTTTTGTTTTCTCTTCAACGTGCTGGAGAAAGGAGGCATGTGCACCATGCTGGATTCCCGAATCCTGGTATTGGTCCTTCACATTCCAGATCGAGAGGGTTTATAGGGAGACACAATGACAGAGAGGGATCAACCCAACTAACTCCGACGACCATTGACATGGTTTGATGGAAACAAGTCAACCACCATTCCTCATCGCAGTTCTGGAGAATGTTGACAGGGCTACCACTTGTGCATTTTCTGTTGGATGATGGGGTTAGATGCTTAGGTAGAGAACCCTATGATACCAAGGACATGCACATTGATTTTTGTATGCACTTGCTAGGACTAAGGCGACCAGATTTGACCTCTACTTTACTTATAGAATTACTAATCAGTCCATCGAAAATGTAGGCAACAGGATGGCCATGTCCTAACCCTTACAATAAAAAAAATACTATATCGATCATTTCAGCAGGAGGATAATTAATACCCTAAAGTCAAAACTATGATTTCAGTAGTTTGGGTGCGTGCTGAGGTATAAATATTTGACAAACCCTATCGTGTTTAGCTGTGACATTCAACCCTTAAGGTTTTTAACACAAATATGTCCAGACCCTCAACAGGCTGCCATGCACTGATATATATATATATATATATATATATATATATATATATATAATTTGGATTCTTGAGTAAGAATGCACTTAAATGGAACTCGAGTTACCTTCAAAACGTCATAGGGTAGATTCCCAGGCTTGCAAGATCGCCAATGGATACATCATTGACTCCAAGCAAGATAGTTCAAGGCCTTACTCCTTGAAGGATAGGTGTGCAGCCGAGGCTGAGTGGTAGAAATTATAAATAGACACCCAGATCTCAATCCTATGAAGCTAATTTGTAGCCATGGAACTAAGAACCATCTTCCTACGCTGTTCCAGAAAGACACGATCCTCGGTGGAAAGAGAATGCTATTCAGCACTCCCATCCCCCCCCTATAAATAAACCAATCATTTATTTCCATAAGGCTGTGCTCCTCGGCTAGAATTGCTAAGCATAGCAATTTTTCCGTTACACTTGTTAGGAGGATTTTGGGTTGAGAAATCCCAAGATTAAGGTGACTGTTTGTAAAATACCCCTGATACCTTAAAGCTATAGAGCATTCAATAAGTCTGCAAAACAAAATTTTTAGTAATCTTTTCACCAAATAAAACATTTATATTGTATTCATAACCATCATGTAAACAAAGAAATAAACCAGCACAACAAAATAACGTAAATGAGACAACCATCTTCACGGTTCACCTCGTCCACGAGGCTACATCCACCAACTTATTTGTTCTTTTTATTTCTTTATCAAAAATAGAGTTCTTACAAGAATCACAGCTCATTCATGGCCGGTTTCATCTTACCTCCAGGCTCTTCACAGAGAGGCACTTGTAACTCAACATCCCTATTTGGGAGCCTTATAATCAGCTCATAGAAGAAAATATTAACAGCCCCTTTGGGCGCATGATGAACCACATTTAAGTACCCTAATAGGTGGGTATCTTGAAATTCTTACCTTATACTCGGTTAAGTAATATTAGATTTCTTTCTGTTAATCTTTTAAGGATACTTTTACTCCTAAAGTACTCATTATGTACCTTCTATATTATTCTTGAGATAAGCTCATTCTCAGCCAGACAATTCGTAGTCTATGCCTGTGTTCATAATCATCAAGAAAATTTACCATCTTTATATCTATGTTCATTTTCAGCAATTATCTATGCTCATTCTCAGCAAGACAAATCGAAGTCTAACTAGCAAAACCTAACCAGACAAGTTGCATGTCTAATGGCAAACTTTGTCAAAATACAATGCTTAATTTGATGTGCAGTCTTTAGTACACATTTCAGTATTTATATCTATTTCAATTTATTTGGACACATTACAGTGCATATATATATATATATATATATATATATATATATATATACAGGTTAAAAGACACCTCGCTGTCCTTGTTTCTATTTCAAATAGTCATATATTAATGGTGGACGAGGAAGCTAAACAAATGGGCGATATAGGGTCGAATGATAACCCAATTTTAAAGAGGTACGCAGCTGGAATTATCCAAAAAAGATTAACCGGTAAACTAAAAGCACAAGCGTAAAAGGATATAATGGGTATTTGGAAGAATAAGTTCCTGTGAAGCAATGTTAGTTCTAACCAGCACTATTCAGCCAAATGTAATCAAACCCAATACAGATGTAGCTATCAGACAAAGATTCCAGACGCATAACCATGTAGATCATCTAAAGGGGGCGTTGTAATAATCAAGGTGGGTCTGCTCATATTGAGTGAAGGATCTGGAAATCGAAAAAGAACTGCAAACGCCTGGAGTCCTGTTGAAGATTCATAAAAGATAAGAATCAATACTGCGGATAGAAATCTCAAAACTATGGTTAAGAATAGAAGCAAGGTTTGCCAGGCAAAAATTTAAAGCTGTCTCTTCTTCACCAGACAGAGATCAAAAAAAAATCATGAAAGCAAGCCATCATTGGTGGCCAGATCTGAATCGTAGCATTGACAGGGTTTAAGGAGATCAAAATCATGAACCCAGGTCGACTTCTAAGCGGAGAATGGTAACCTTGACCAGACCGATCTTCAAAAACATGAGCATATAAAAGAGCCAAGATTTTAAGAAGATCAATATCTAAACAACAATGAACCCAGATCGTTAATCACAGAAAAAAAAGTAAATCAAACGTTCAATCTTCCCGATCGATTTTTGCATAGGTTATGCAAAATAACCTTCAAACCCAAGTCGGTTTTGCGGGCATGCATACACATTGAATTTTAGATAACGCGTAACCGTTAACCACTAGAACTAAATCATGGATCATATATATAGATAAACTTATTTAATACCAAGCATTCACCAGCAATGAAAAACAACCATAATTTTCACACAAAACAAAAATTCAACCATGATCGTAGATGGAAGACACATCCGGCAAAAGGAAAAGGGGTTCAACACAACTACCAAAATAGTTTTCGGAGGTTTTCTCCTCGGATTGATGGAGCAGAACCCAAACCAGAAAACTCCCCCTTCTTTAAGAGAGCCTGATACAGGATTAAATAAGGCTTGACCCCAGATTCCCCTCTATGTGCATGAATTTGAAAATAAATCTGCCATCCCTCATAGTCAGGAAGATTCCCCTAAATTTTGTTGTCCATTAAATACCAACAATTAGTTACCATTCTTTACTTACGGTGCGCAGAGATCCCTTCATTTAAGGAAATGAATTTGCCTTCATTCTTCCTGGGCAAAATCCTCCTTTTGAGGTGTAGTAATCAATTGGGGGCATGCGCCCAACCACCCTTACCTTTTTGTTTCAAGCAATTCACCCTAAATTAATAAGGGTTAATTGTATATTTATGTCAAAACTCTTAACCCCTCATTGTGTTTTAAGAAAGAATTAATCCATTATTCCGACTTTATAATAATTAAACATGTCCTTTTAACAAGACTTAATGTCTAAAAAGGAAATGAATTCGTCATTTAGATTCTAAGAAAAATAACCCTTGTCTTTCTTAAGGATCTAGTCTATCATTCCATGATAGATTTCACTATTAATCCATCATTTCTCTTTTCTCATGATGGAATTTTAATTATTGATTAATCATGCCCTTTTTGTCAAGGACTCTAAAATCCACTAACTTAATTAATTAATTAATATAAATATGGGTTTTCAATCAGTGTCTTCTAAGACTACAACCTATCGTTACCTTCCTATAAGGACAGTCCATGTACTTTAATGTACCACTTCCTTTCCGTCGAGGAATTGTCTTTTTCCACGACTTCCTTTCTTCTTAGGATGTCACCTAAGTCGTTAGAGGAAATTTGTTATATTTTCTTGTATTTACTTGGGTATGTCAAGCATAAGTCTCTCTTTCTCTAGATTCAGATATTAATATTGATGTGAGATATGCTAGTGCCGCTATCTCTCTTATGGATTCTTCAATCATTTGTTCTTATTGCCTTTATGATCCCTAAGTTTTTACTTATATAGGTTGCAAGATTTGTTTCCGGAGGGGCCTTGGCCTTGAGCTCCTCACCCGGAGACAATTACAATAACACTTGAATTTACAATTATCTAGGGTTCTCTTGAGAGGGTTGTTACATCCTCTCCCCCTTAAAATAATACCGTCCTCGGTGTTCTTATGTTTAATCACTTTCATGCTTCCATTCTGTCAATTTTCTTATCCTCATCCTTCATCATGATCCCTTTCGATCTTTCCATATCTTCTTGAGTCGCTAATGTTCATAAATCTGCAGTTTTCCTGCAACAAATTCGGGTCTAGCCCAATTTTTTTGCAGCATATCAGATACAAAATAACAATACAATTTAAATATCAGCCATAGACTCTTTTGCAATCTGCAATTTTCTAGTGTTCATTGGTGCCATATTACCCAATTATTTTCCATAATGAAATTGATACATCAACAAAACATGACTACAAGCATTGAAATCCCATTATATCAATAATGTCAATGCTAGAAATCCATTATACAATTTTTATAATCCACAATGGCTCCAATATATACCTGTCAGTTCTATCTGTTAATTAATCAACATATTACCTCATCGGTACAAGTTTACCTGCAATGCACATACCTTTTTCCGCATTGTTCCTTTCTTTGGATGTCCTCCATCCCAACACATCAAGTGCCAACAGTACTCCAAGTACCAATTCAAGCCACCCAACACAAGGACGATACCAACCCTTCGTGTATCTCCTCTGTGCTATTCAGGGTGCTTGTCATTGTTCTATTCTCTGGATGTTCCTTCATCCCAGCACACCAAGTGCCAATTCAAGCTACCCAACACAAGGACGATACCCTGTACCCCTCTTAGGCATATCTCCTTTTTGTGCTCTTCAGGGTGCTTCACCAAGCTGAGGCACTCCGTTCTCGCACACCCCCACAACGCCTAGAGGTTATTCTCTTCACAGAGTCCCCCAACTCATGTGACAGTCCTCTAATGTGTGCGGAATGAGTCTTAACCACATGTCTTACATCTAGGCATCCCCAGAATGCATAATGGTCCCTCGCTGGCCCGGGGGAAAACAAGGTAGATTTTAGCCACTACCTCCATCACCACTCCCTCGTGGTGATAACTTTATACACATGAGATTTAACTCATCATAGTCCTGGAGCTTTAGCCTTTTCTCATGGCCATAATTTTTTTCCATGCCTGCAAGCACTTTATGGGTGTTAGTTTATCATATCGCGGATAACCCAAAATAATCAACTATCATAGCTTCCTAGTTTACATTGAATTGAATTTCCATTCATGAACTATGTAACCTTGTAAACCATACAGAAAGTTATTCCTTACTCCTCTTTTTATATACCATAATGCATGTCAATTGTAGCAATTGTCATAATATCGGTGAAGCCTGCAAGGTTAGTATGTGGACATCATCCACCGTTAGTTTACGATCATTTGGATTATACAAATTCATTACTTCTAATGATAAAACAACCTGACGGATGCATGTGTAAAGATAACTTAGAAACGTAACAATTCATTATAACATCGTCAGCTTCTTAATACATAACCTAAATGAGCTGATCATTAAACTTACATGCTATTACTAGTCAAGGTAGTCATATTGTTATTCATTAAATCGTTTTAATGAACCTTCCATATAGCCAGGATTATGGTGCATATATGATTTAAGATGCCCATAAATATAACCTTTATACATACGTCTTCATTGTAGCAAAGACTTGCTCTTCCTCCATTCAGGGAGTTACCCAAACAAAATGATAAAGTAATAGATGCCTAAAAGTAAAGACTCTAAGCTCTATTCCATAGTAATTAAACAATATGCAATTCTAAGAAATACCTTTAGTGCTGAATGAATAATTACCTGCAATGCACAGTAATTAAATCAATTCCATAGCAGCTAAACAATATTCCATTCCAAGACACAATTTAATTAAATAGTTACTGCTCAATAAATAATTACTTGTCATGCACAATAATTAAATCAATTTCATATTAACTAATTAATATTCAATTCCAGACCCCTTTAATGAAACGGTTGCCACTCAATAAATAATTACCTGCAATGCACCGACGCGGTAAATAGATAATAAACAGATAGCTACAGCTTCTATATTGCAAACCATGATCAAATAATAATATAAGTTATAATCCTTGCTAAAAACCATATTACAAGATTATCTCCACCATATAGGGTATGGAATTTGTGGTCATTGTGTTTGTTATCTTCAAATGACTATCTCGGTACTAAGTGACCGCAGTAATAATGCATATATATATATATATATATACTATACAATAATAAGTCCTACATCTTATTCCGTATTTTGGAGGTGTTAAAACTCTTCAACACATTTCAGCAACAGGAAACATTTACACCCTACATTGGTAATGTTTTTGGGATGACTATAAATTGTCTCAACTCTTGAAGTGCCTTTAATAGCACTGCTTGGAAACATTTTGGAAGTATTGGAACTCTCTAACACACTTGGAGTTCCAATTGCATGTTTTCAATAACACTATTCGAACCCAACATTATTAACACTACCAGGCCTCTTCACATAAAATAAGCGACCAAAAATATCAATAACCATACTTCAAGTTGCTAGACGACCATACTACTAACAGAGACTATTATTATAACCCTAAAGCTATAGAAATCTAACCCATAAGTTAGATTTATTGAATACTATATTTATACGATGAAAGCCAAAACTTGGTATACAAACATTTATTCATTAAGAAACCCAGTATTAATAACATTATGACCGTGGCTCTTGAACATCTCTGCTGCACTACAACATTAATAAAGACACAATTTTATGTTCACTTCACAGTATCATCAACCGATTGACCATTGGCAAAATAAAAAAAAAATTAAACAAAACATAACTTAGTATTTAACACAGTAAATTTTGATAGTTATTTCTCTGGAAGAACATCTGTTTTCATGTCAAGTAGTAGCTAGTTTTCTAGAATCTAACATGTTTATCCCCTGTGCATGCTAACACCTATGAAAGGGAAATTTGTGCATACCAGGGGAGGACAAGATTATGCACATAATCAAAAACACTGATTCACCAATCGGAGAATAAATTCCAGACGAAATTATTAAACCCTAATCAGAAGCGAAAACATATACAACGCCAAACATGCAGTAAATTTGAAACTAAGTAAACAAATTCAGATCTATTAAATACCAGGTATGTTTTTACCTTTTCCATCAATCGCTGGCTATGGACAACAACTGCAATTGGAAACAAATTTAGATCTATGAAGTATATAGTTATCAGGCTCAGATCTATTATAAACCAGACATTTTTACCTCAATCACCGGCTATGGACAACGATTGAAAATTTGCAAACAATAACCATAGTTGTCCTGTTCATATTTTGAAATGAGCAGATATATAATATTCAAATCCCAATCTGATCATAAGACAACAGGCATAAGCTATGAAGATAAAATTGCAGCCAACTCTAAATATTTAATGAAAACGTAGGCAAGGAATATTTATTTCAGATATTTAGGCTCAGAACCAAGCACAAACAATATCCCAGACCTTTGATGAAGATGCATCCATCAGAGATTTATTCCAGGCTTTCAAGATAAATAACGGCATAACAAATACTTCATATCTTTAAGGAAACATAGAAAATGAATATTTATTCTAGCCTTTAGGAAAGCGCATGCAGTCAAATCATGTTCCAATTCTTTGTTGTTTAGTTAATAAGAAGGAAAACCATAATACCTGGTCCACAAATGGTCAACCCTAGCACCCTTTTGATAAGTCAATCCCGAAATGCATAATCGAAACGCATGGTATGAGCAAACATGCACATAAGGATTAGTATGTGGCTGGGACCTCCAAAATATGCTGAGGTGTCTCTCCCCTCCACACGCAGAGGTGTGCCAATGCTCTTATAAAAAATAACAGAAGAAAGAACCTGTAATCACTCATCAAACTTTCCACATTATGGATTAACCAATGCATTCAATAAAGTACTGAATACTAATTGCAAAGTTACAATCTGTAGAAGGCCCAACAGCTCCAGAGTTGTAACCTCGCTCTGATACCATATGTAAAATACCCTTGATACCTTAAAGCTATAAAGGTAACCTCGCTCAACAGCTCCAGAGTTGTAACCTCGCTCTTGATACCAAATAAAACATTTATACTGTATTCATAACCATCATGTAAACAAAGAAATAAACCAGCACAACAAAATAACGTAAATGAGACAACCATCTTCACGTGGTTCACCTCGTCCACGAGGCTACATCCACCAACTTATTTGTTCTTTTTATTTCTTTATAAAAAATAGAGTGCTTACAAGAATCACGGCTCATTCATGGCCGGTTTCATCTTACCTCCAGGCTCTTCGCAGAGAGACACTTGTAACTCAACAGCCCTATTTGGGAGCCTTATAATCAGCTCATAGAAGAAAATATTAACAGCCCCTTTGGGTGCTTGATGAACCACATTTAAGTACCCTAATAAGTGGGTATCTTGAAATTCTTACCTTATACTCGGTTAAGTAATATTAGATTTCTTTCTGTTAATCTTTTAAGGATACTTTTACTCCTAAAGTACTCATTATGTACCTTCTATATTATTCTTGAGATAAGCTCATTCTCAGCCGGACAATTCGCAGTCTATGCCTGTGTTCATAATCGTCAAGACAATTTACCGTCTTTATATCTATGTTCATTTTCAGCAATTATCTATGCTCATTCTTAGCAAGACAAATCGCAGTCTAACTAGCAAAACCTAACCAGACAAGTTGCATGTCTAATGGCAAACTTTGTCAAAATACAATGCTTAATTTGATTTGCAGTCTTTAGTACACATTTCAGTATTTATATCTATTTCAATTTATTTGGACACATTATAGTGCACACACACACACACACACACACACACACATATATATATATATATATATATACAGGTTAAAAGACACCTCGCTGTCCTTGTTTCTATTTCAAATAGTCATATATTAATGGTGGACGAGGAAGCTAAACAGATGGGCGATATAGGGTCGAATGATAACCCAATTTTAAAGAGGTACACAGCTGGAATTATCCAAAAAAGATTAACCGGTAAACTAAAAGCACAAGCGTAAAAGGATATAATGGGTATTTGGAAGAATAAGCTCCTGTGAAGCAAAGTTAGTTCTAACCAGCACTAGTGAGCCAAATGTAATCAAACCCAATACAGATGTAGCTATCAGACAAATATTCCAGATGCATAACCATGTAGATCATCTAAAGGGGGCGCTGTAATAATCAAGGTGGGTCTGCTCATATTGAGTGAAGGATCTGGAAATAGAAAAAGAACTGCAAACGCCTGGAGTCCTGTTGAAGATTCATAAAAGATAAGAATCAATACTGCGGATAGAAATCTCAAAACTATGGTTAAGAATAGAAGCAAGGTTTTCCAGGAAAAAATTTAAAGCCGTCTCTTCTTCACCAGACAGAGATCGAACAAAAAATCACGAAAGCAAGCCATCATTGGTGGCCAGATCTGAATCGTAGCATTGACAGGGTTTAAGGAGATCAAACTCATGAACCCAGGTCGACTTCTAAGCTGAGAATGGTAACCTTGACCAGACCGATCTTCAAAAATGTGAGCATATAAAAGAGCCAAGATTTTAAGAAGATCAATATCTAAACAGCAATGAACCCAGATCGTTAATCACAGAAAAAAAGTAAATCAAACGTTCAATCTTCTCGATCGATTTTTGCATAGGTTATGCAAAATAACCTTCAAACCCAAGTCGGTTTTGCGGGCATGCATACACATTGAATTTTAGATAACGTGTAACCATTAACTACTATAACTAAATCGTGGATCATATATATAGATAAACTTATTCAAGACGAAGCATTCACCAGCAATGAAAAACAACCATAATTTTCTCACAAAACAAAAATTCAACCATGATTGTAGACAGAAGACACATCCGGAAAAAGGAAAAGGGGTTCAACGCAACTACCAAAATAGTTTTCGGAGGTTTTCTCCTTGGATTGATGGAGAAGAACCCAAACCAGAAAACTCCCCCTTCTTTAAGAGAGCCTGATATAGGATTAAATAAGGCTCGACCCCAGATTCCCCTCTATGTGCATGAATTTGAAAATAAATCTGCCATCCCTCATAGTCAGGAAGATTCCCCTAAATTTTGTTGTGCATTAAAGACCAACAATTAGTTACCATTCTTTACTTACGGTGCGCAGAGATCCCTTCATTTAAGGAAATGAATTTGCCTTCATTCTTGCTGGGCAAACTCCTCCTTTTGAGGTGTAGTAATCAATTGGGGGCATGCACCCAACCACCCTTACCTTTTTGTTTCAAGCAATTCACCCTAAATTAATAAGGGTAAATTATATATTTATGTCAAAACTCTTAACCCCTCATTGTGTTTTAAGAAAGAATTAATCCATTATTCCGACTTTATAATAATTAAACATGTCCTTTTAACAAGACTTAATGTCTAAAAAGGAAATGAATTCGTCATTTAGATTCTAAGAAAAATAACCCTTGTCTTTCTTAAGGATCTAGTCTATCATTCCATGATAGATTTCACTATTAATCCATCATTTCTCTTTTCTCATGATGGACTTTTAATTATTGATTAATCATGCCCTTTTTGTCAAGGACTCTAAAATCCACTAACTTAATTAATTACTTAATATAAATATGGGTTTTCAATTAGTGTCGTCTAAGACTGCAACCTATCGTTACCTTCCTATAAGGACATTCCATGTACTTTAATGTACCACTTCCTTTCCGTTGAGGAATTGTCTTTTTCCACGACTTCCTTTCTTCTTAGGATGTCACCTAAGTCATTAGAGGAAATTTGTTATATTTTCTTGTATTTACTTGGGTATGTCGAGCATAAGTCTCTCTTTCTCTAGATTCAGATATTAATATTGATGTGAGATATCCTAGCGCCGCTATCTCTCTTATGGATTCTTTAATCATTTGTTCTTATTGCCTTTATGCTCCCTAAGTTTTTACTTATATAGGTTGCAAGATTTGTTTCCGGAGGGGCCTTGGCATTGAGCTCCTCACCCGGAGACAATTACAATAACACTTGAATTTACAATTATCTAGGGCTCTCTTGAGAGGGTTGTTACACTGTTTCTGCCCTAAAATTAGGGCATTCAGAAATCATTTAATTCTTACCGTGGCGTAACCACTAGTTTCAGAAAATCATTTAATTCCTCTCCTCTTGTCAAGCTGGAATTATCGCACGAATGGAGGAATCAATTCTTCAGTTTTTAAATAACCATATATATATATATATATTTATATTATTATCAATGTTATTTTATATAATTAAAATTAATTCGCGCCCTTTTTTTGTTATTTCTCCTTTTACTTTTGACATAATTTTTATACAAGAAAAGGATGAAATCCTCTCTTTCCTTTTGACATAGTTTATACAATAAACCTATGTCAATTTATATATATAAGGTGATGACTCAATCTACCTTTTTCATTTTGACTAACTTATATAATAAACCTATGTCAAGAGGACTTACTCTTATCGTTTTAGTTTGACATAATTCTATGTCATTTTATATAAGATGCTTTTAATCCATCTGTCAATTTTTATTTATTTATAATAGAATTATTTATCCATAGTTTATAAGGTGACCAACTCATATAGTTTCTTAACCGTTGATTATTTGGGATGGTTTTCCCCTTTGGTTCTCCCTACTTTATGGTTAACCCCTCAACTCTTTTTTCAAGGTCACTATCCTTCAAATTTCTTAGACCATGTCTTACTTACATTTGATATTATGTAGTTGGCCATTTAATTGAGCTAAACATGGAAATACAAAAATCCCTGTAGGATGCTATAGCCATGACAAAACCAAAGCTACATTATCGTAGTTAAGGATTTCTTTCTCTTTGACCATTTCCTGTTCTTTTCCTCGTGGTTTCAGTTGCCCATCGTTGAGCTGCATCCAACTGTTACCTCTCCTAAGTAACTTTGGGTTAGTATCGAATACAAGGTCTTACTAGTGGGGCCTTGGCCTTGAGCTCCTCACCAGAAGACGAACACAATATTATTCAATAGTTTACAATGCATTCAGGGGTCTATACGAGGGATGTTACATTTGATGGATGTTTAATGGATAAGAATGTGTTCTAAATTATATTTGTTTATTCTTGTATTTTGTGAAATGTTGCACATTGCTTCTTTATTCTTGTACAATTTGAGTGAAATATAAAATCAACCCTATAGTTGCAGATATGTTCTTTCACTAGTATTTCCCTCATCTAACACTAGTCTTGGTTGTGCCTCAGGTAAGACTTTCTTCTCTTTTGAGAAAACCTGAAATGCTAGTGCATATAGACTACTCTACAATAGACCTTTGTTGGCTCTCCCATATCCTTGCTCAGATTCCATTCTTATTCATCCGCATACTCCCACCTACCATCCCTTAGGTTTAAATATAATATATTAAATTATATTAGTTTTAATATTTCAATTTTGAAATTTATTATTATTATTATTAAATATAATAATAAATTTCTTACCTCTAAGCCCAAAAGTCCCTTGTACAACATCCATTGCATCTTATAGTGACGAATTCATAAATATCCTTAAGAAAATCCTTAAGGATATAGATGAAATAAAGAAATCTATTGACGAAACGTTTAAAGAAAATGAATATGGATGTGAAAATCATGTAGAACAAACCACCCAAGCTAATGTAAAAGATGAAGATACAATAGACTATTATGTCATTTCTGATGAGAGTAATGGCATCAATCAAGATATTGTGCAAGACAAATATATAACATACCCTAGTAATGAAGAAAATGACAATGAAATAATTGACAAGGAGAAAGATGATCTTGACCAAGATTGTGATAAGAGCCAAGCCGATGTTACTAACAATAACAATGATCAATGCATTGACAATAATATCACAATAACAAACGCACGAAGCACATATGTCATCACAAGGACTTCTATAAAGAACATCAAGGAAAGCAACTATAATATCTATCAGACACAAGTTAAGACAGATGTTCTTAGGAGCATTATAAGCACAAAGAGCCCGCTCAAGGGAACTGACACAAAATATGTTGGGAATAACAACACAAAAATAGTTAACGTCGTCATGTATGTTGAGTATGTTCAATTGACGACAAACATAGTTAAAAGAAGCAATCACACAAGCGAAAAAAGTGTAAACAAAACTATAGCAAGTTCATACTTAATGCAAATAACAAGACAAAATAATCAAAATGAAGCAATGGTCGTAATCGAAATTCCATCTCTCAAGTCATCAGTGCGATAGAGAGCCAGGATAAAAGACAGCATGAGAAAAATCAGCTTTGAGGACAAAGCTTTCCCAAGGGGAAGGAAATGTTACAACAATAAAATAGTAAATAAATAGGTTATAACTATTAGTAATAGTAATTAATTATTAAATATAGTTATGAAGAGAAATGTCTCTTCAATATTTGATGGCCAAGCCATATTTAAGGCGGAAATATCCATTGTATTTTATCATCCCTTCATATATATATTAATATTTATACATTATTATTTGAAGATGGAACATCTTCCCCCTTAGTATCCAAATACAGATTTTCCATTACACCAGATATGATTTTACATTGGCATCAAAGTGTATTTTCTCTTTCGGCATTGAGCTCGGATTCCACTCATCCACTCCCTCTTCTCCCCGCTGCTCCATCACCTCTGCCACTCCATCACACATTCACCCACGCTGCTTCTATACTCTCCCCTTCACGCCTGCACATCTATTCATCCCCACCTCCTTCACGTCTGTGCTTCAATCTTCACGTCCCTTCACATCCCACGCTGCTTCACCCTTCTTCACACCAGCACCCACACGCTGCCCTGCCCTTCTCGTTTCCTCCTCATCTTCTTCCCCAACTAATATGCACTCCAAACTCCACTCCTGCACTCCAATCCTCACTCTACCCGCATGTTTCTCCCACTGCTCTAGCTCCTCTACGCGTTCCATGTTGCCTCCCTTCTATTACTCCAAGTGCGCTCCAAATCCTCGTGTGCTCCACGCTCCAAATCCTTATTGTATCTTAAAGGTTGCAAAGAGTATGCTCTATCCAATATTCCAAATGGGTCTCTCCTAATTTCTTGAATGATGAGATGCTTTTTCCAATTAAATATTAGTGTTTTGTCCAACCTAGATGGAAATGTTCTTTGTGGATTTTACCTAGAGGTATGTCTAATGAAACATCTTATTATTTATTCCATTTTCGGTATTTAAATGAACCATACATATTTCCAAAGACAAAACTTGAGCAAGTGAAATATCAACAAACATACCTCAAGTTCATATCTTTTGAACCTAGCCTAGGGATATATACCCATGCTAGCACAAATGAATCATTGATATTTCATATCCTACAATGTTAGGCATAGGGAATAATCATCCACTAAAGGAGACACTTATGAGAATAGTTGTAGTAATATCACTAATGATCCTAGCCTTATTATCTAATGTTAGTTAGTGTTTCAAGAAATAAATTATTCACCTATGTAATCACCACCATTGACTTATTATCCTACACCAAATCCAACAATAAAACTAGTGTAGCTTTTATATAGGAATGAGATGGTACTTCATCCAAATTTCTCTTTTTTCCCTCCAAAGAAAACAAAAAAGGGGAAAAACCCTATCATTTTTTAACAACATTTTTGTTTGTGAAACTACTAGAAAATAAGTAAGAACAACCATATTTTGAAGGAAAAAATGGTATGACTTTAAAAATTTGTTTCTAGGGTATCTCATAATCTAGTTTCCTTTCCAACTGGAATAACATCATTCCAACATTGTATGAGAGAGTTTTTCCTAAAATTGTACTCGTTGACCAAAGATGGAAATTGTAAAAACAATTATCTTTTAAGTGGTTTTATAGTAGAGTTAACCAAAAAAATTTAACAACATTTTTGTTTGACAAACTACTAGAAAATAAGTAAGAACAACCATGTTTTCAAGGAAAAACTGGTATAACTTTGGAAATGTGTTGGTAGGGTATAACTCTCATAATCTAGTTTGCTTTCCAATTGGAATAACATCATTCCAACATTGTATGAGAGGGTTATGCCTAAAATTGTACTTGTTGACCCAAGATGGAAATTGTTAAACCAATTATCATTTAAGTGGTTTTATAGTAGATTTAGCCAAAATTTGAATGTTTTTAAAGATTTGTTTCACAGGGAGATATCCATTGGAATCTATTTTCCAAACAAAAAATTAACCATGCAATTTCAGTGTCAGATGAAAATAGACACTACTTGTCCCAAATTTTGCCCTATTAACAATATCAAGTTTAAGTTGTTACGTAAAAAAATTTGACATATCAATCAAATT
>LPNX011203404.1:110416-133876 GCA_001517045.1 Pseudotsuga menziesii
CGAAAACAAAAAACCTTAGCTCTATTGTGATGAAAATTTATTTTCTAAAAGCTTATGATAAGGTAAATTGGGATTTCTTAATATTGGTTTTGTTTCAGATTGGTTTTCTTGATCAAATGGTAAAGTGGATATTGGCCTATGTTTCAACTGCAAATTTTGCAGTCTTGATAAATGGTTCTCCAACTACGTTCTTCAAAAGCTCAAGAGGTTTAAGGAAGGGTTGTTCATTGTCACCTTTGTTGTTTCTTCTAATGATTGAAGGGTTTAGCAAAATGGTTTTTAAGGCAAGCAAAGAAGGTATTTTATCAGGTATAAATTTCTTAGTAGATGTTAAAACTACCCATTTTATTTTTTTAGATGATGTAATTTTCTTTGGGTTGGATAAGTTAAAGTATTGGGAGGCCTTGCATGCTATTTTGGATTTTTTTGTAATGCAACATGTATGGAAGTCAATGCTGATAAATCTTGCATATATACCAATAGGGTTCAGACAAAGGTCGTGTCTGAACTGAAAAAACTTTTTCAGTTTAGGTTTGAACAAATGGAGGATGGATTAAGGTATTTGGGTTTTAATTTAAAACTAGATAATTGTTGTGTGAAGGATTGGTTTTGGTTGATAAAGAGGATTGAGAAAAGAATAACATATTGGTCTTACATATTTCTTTCAATGGGTGGAAGTATTACTTTAATCAATGAAACTTTGCAAAGTATTCCAGTCTGTTGGTGTTCACTAGTTGTGCTTCCAAAATATATCATAAACACTTTAAGAGAAAAATGTTTTCATTTCTCATGGGAAGGGACAAGAAATGAAAGAAAGTTTCATTTGGCCTCTTGGGAACAAATTGTTGTTCCAAAATATATGGGTGGTTGGGGAATAAAACATCTAACTAGTTTTAACACAACTCTTTGTTTAACAAGCATGTGGAGATGCCTTTTTATAAAGGTGCAATTGTGGAGCATGGTGATGAGAACTAAATATTTGAAGAAAATGACTAGTAATAGTTGGTTCAAATTGATAGAATTTGATCTGAATGGAGCTTCATTTATATGGAAAAATTTTCTTAAGGTTTTCCATTGGATAAAAGGGGATTAGCTGGGATATTGGAAAGGGAATTTTTTAATTATTGGGGTGGATCCTTTTGTTGGTGATACCAATCTTTTTGCTTTGCCATGGGAAATTCTTGATCATCTAGAGTTGATTGGTTTTAAAACTCTTGATCAGATTAAGAGACCTAAATGGTCGGTTTTGAAAGGTGGCTATTGGCTCAATGCTAGAGATGTGGATCTTACAAGTGAATGGGATTTGAAATGGTTATATATTGATGCCTTGAAGGAGGAAAGAGTTAAAATGAAGGCTGAAGAAGATAAATTAGCTTGGCCAGAGAAGAAAAAAACAGGGATAATCACTGCTAAATTGGATTATGACTTTATAGCAAAAAGATGGATTAAGGAGGACAATAAATGGTGGTTTGAGAATCAGTGGGATTAGAATGTGCCAAAAATGTGAAATGATTTTGGTGGTTAGCTCTCAAAACCAAGCTCTTAACTTGGAAAAATCTCATGAGGGGATGTCAAGGTCTAAGCTATTGATTCTTATGTAATCAGGAAAGTGAATATGCTTTCATATTTTTGTAAAATGTTTATTTTGCAGGAAATTTTGGTCAATTGTTAATGATTTGTTTGGTATCAGTTATGTGTGGGGTTCTAAGGATCTCGAAGCCTCTTTTACTGACTGGTTCCATAAATCTATTTTTTAGTCTTCTTCCTATTTTTATATCATGGTCTATCAGGATTACACAGAATAAGGTTGTTTTTCAAAACATCTCACCCAATGTAATGAGTTGTGGGATCAAAGGAATTAGTCTCTTTAATGAATATATGGTCTCGAATTTATCAAAGAAGATGAAAAGGACCTATCCTCCAGGTACCACTTCCTTTTGTGCTGAAGGGTTCTTTGATGGTGCTTCTTCAATCTCTTATTGGTGTTGTGGAATGATGCTTAGTTTAAATAAAGATCATTATTTTACTTTATGTCTGGGTGGAGGAAAGGGATCTAACACTAAACTGAGCTGATGAGTTTTTGGGGATTATTACAGTTTGCTGCCATTATTGGAATCTCAAATATCAATATATTTCATGATTCTAAAGTGTTAATTGAATGGATTAATGGTAATTACAATATTCAGGCTTTGGTGCTAAAAAATTGGTATCAGAGAGTTCAACTATTAAAAAGCTTCTTCATTTAGATTTCTTGCAAACACGTCTCCATATCTTTCAATGCGATGACTGATAGTCTTTCGAAAAAGGCTATAAATCTCAAATTAGGCTATCTGTTGTTTCAATAATTTATGGAGGGGAACGTGCTCCATGAAGGCGAGGTTGATTTGATAGATATGGCCTAATTGTTGTCAAGAATTATTTGTAGTTAAGACTTTTTGTAACTTGTTTTTTTTTTGTGGAAAGTCCTAGATTATATGTAAAGAGTATGTGTAAGGGGAAGAAGTCTTTCTTAGAAAGTATTCTGTAGGAAGGATGAAGTATGATTGGGTTATGTAAAATGAAATTATTTGATTAATATAATGGCATGAAAAAAGGTCTTTTTTCGTATTAAAAAATCATTTATTTATTATATATTTTGGATTTCTTGTGGTTTTTTGTGGGAATTCGATAAATTAGTTTTTGGTAAAATCAAAATTTGGATGCATTTAAATTTTGTTTTTAAATGCATAAATAGATTCAATGCACTCAAATACCCCTATGGAACTTATATCAAAGGGTGAGACTCCACCCACTTGAGAATCTACAGGGGTCTAATCACCCTTCCCCCAAAATAATTGTTTTTACTACTATACAATAAGGTACACAACTCTCTCTAGGTTGAGATTTATATAAAGATATTGAAAATGAATACATAACATTGACATCTATTATGAGCATTATAAAATTATAGAAAATCGATTCTTGTAAGTAAAAATTGAAATCCCTACAACACCATACTTTAACATAAGAAAAAAAACATATAAAAAGAATGGAACATATCCAACCCGTGCCATGAGATAGAAAAGACAAAAAGGAACTACTAGATAATATCTCTCATATGACACAATCATAGAGATATCACCACTTATATAATCAATATTGAATTGAAGAAAAATGAAGAGAAGATAATTATTTTTCTTCAACATATATTTTAGGAAAATAATTGGAATGTCTAAATTAAATCGTGTAATAGTAACCAATCAGCTCAATTTGAAAACTATATATTAAAATATTTATAATAATTTGAACAAGTATAAACTTGAATATTAACATGTTTGATTTTATTGAGTATAAAAGTCCCTACCCTAAACCTATCCTACCTTACCTAGCCTACATTAACTCAAAAATAATATATCCTTGCTTACACTAGCCTACCATTGGGCTACACTAACCTACAATACTAAACCATGTCTTAGGATACCCAACCTAATCTACCCACTCTACACCAAACTACCATTCTTAATTTAACCTACCCTAACCTACCCTTAGTCCTCCTACCTTATCCTATCCTATCCTAGCCTACCTTACCTTGTCTTGGCCTAACCTACACTAAGATGCCCTAACCTAGGTTATCCTACAACATACTATTGTACCCTACCCTATCCTCTCCTATCCTACACTATCCTGGCTTACACCATCTTAATCTAACTCACCTTACCCTAGCCTAGGATACACTATCTTTTCCTACCCTACCTTACCCTTGCCTAACCTAACCTACCATAACCTCCTCAACCTATGGAAGGATAGTGTAACTTGTCGTAACCTAGTATACACTAGCCTAGCCTAGTCTAGCTTACCCTAGAATAGCATATGCTACCATTTAGCATAACCCTAGCATAACATATCCTTCCCAAGCTATTCTACCATGCCCTAACCTTCCTAGACCTACACTACCCTACCCTACCCTAACTTGGTTCAACCTAGTCTACTTATCCTACCCTAGCATACCTTATCTTATCTTATTCTAACCTAACATAGCCTACCTTGACCTAGCCTAACCTATCTACCTTACCTAGCCTAGACAAAAGCCACTTACCTTACCCTAACTTACCCTAGACTAGCTTACCCTAACCTACCCTAGTTTGGCCTAGCCTAACATACCCTACCCTATGTTAGCCTATCCTAAACTAGCTTAGTCCACCTACCCCAACCTAACTTAACCTAGTCTACCTACCCCATACTAGACTAGCCTATACTACCTTAGCCTAGCCTAACCTAACCCTATTCCTTTTTACCATACCTTACCCTATCATACCCTACCTTGGAATAACTTATCCTACACTACCCTAGCCTACCCTAGCCTTCACTACCCTACCATACACTAGCCCAACCTAGCTAGCCATAACTTAATTTGGCCTATCCTAACCCAGCTTAACCTAGCTTATCCTACCATAGCATAACCTACTATACGCTATCCTAACCCAACTTATTGAATTACCTTGGCATAACATAAGCTACAGTAGCCTAACCCACCCTACACTAACCTAACCTAATCTACCCTAGATTATCCTAACCTAATCCACCATAATATGACCTAACTTGGCATGGCCTAGCCTGGCCTACACTAGCTTAACCTAAATTAGACTATCATATACCACACTAGCTTAGCCCAGGCTATCCTAGATTGGCCCAGACTTTCCTACCCTACCCTATCCTCGACTACATTTTCCTACCTTACCTTATCCTAGCTTTGACTATCATGTCATAGGCTATCCTACATTGGCCTAGCCTAACCTACCTTACAATGTCCTAGCTTATCCTACAATAGCTTCATTTACCTAAGCTACACTAGACAAACCTACCCTATTTTACCCTACTTTACCCTAGCTTGGCTTAACCTCGCCTAACATATCCTATACTATCATATTCTATCCCACCCTAGCTTAGCCTAGAATAGATTAAGTTAGCCTAGCCTGGCCTAACCTAGCCTATCTTACATTGACATATCCTACCCTAAACTACATTACCCTTGCCTAACCTACCATGAGCTAGCCTAACCTAACCTATCGTACACTAGCCTATCCTATTATACAATACACAAGCCTAACCTATCTTATCCTACACTAGCTTCATCTACCTAGGCTATACTTTACCCTAGCCTATCCTATCCCATCCTATATATCCTACATTAGGCTAACCTACCCTAGCCTACATTGTCCTAGCTTTTCATATCCCACCCTACCCTACCTTACACTAACCTAGCCTAGCCTACATTATCCGAGTCTACCCTATCCTCACCTATCATACCATAGTCGTAGGCTAACATACCTTACGCTAGCCTAGCCTAGATTATGCTACCGTATCTATCATTATCCTATCTTAGCCTAGCCTAACTTACATTAGACTAAGTTATTCTAACCTACATTTTCCTAGCCTAGCCTGACCAACCTTACCTACTCCCCCATAAATTGACCTAACTTGGCATGGTCTGGCCTAGCCTACACTAGAGTAACCTAACTTAGACTATCATATACTACACTAGCTTAGCCCAAGCTATCCTAAATTGGCCTAGAATTTCCTACCTTAACCTATCCAAGACTACATTAGCCTACCTTACCTTAGCCTTTCCTAACCTAGCCTGCATTGGCCTAACCTGGCCTACCTTACAATGTCCTAGCTTATCCTACACTAGATTCATCTACCTTGGCTACACTAGCCTAGCCTAACCTATTTTATCCTACTTTACCCTAGCTTGGCTTAACCTCACCTAGCCTATCCTATCCTATCATATCCTATCCCACCCTAGCTTAACCTAGCCTACATTAAGTTAGACTAACATGGCCTAACCTAGCCTATATTACACTAATATATCCTACCCTCTACTAACCTACCATGATCTAGCCTAATCTAACCTATCCTACACTAGCCTATCCTATTCTACAATACACAAGCCTAACCTATCTTATCCTACACTAACTTCATCTATTTAGGCTATCATTTACCCTAGCTTATCCTATCCCATCCTATCATATTCTACATTAGACTAACCTACCCTAGCCTACATTGTCCTAGATTTTCCT
The DNA here is from genome assembly GCA_001517045.1 of Pseudotsuga menziesii. NCBI lineage: Eukaryota > Viridiplantae > Streptophyta > Pinopsida > Pinales > Pinaceae > Pseudotsuga > Pseudotsuga menziesii. The sequence goes on from LPNX011203404.1 coordinate 116,476, forward strand.
ATCCCACCCAACCCTACCTTACACTAACCTAGCGTAGCCTGCATTATCCTGGTCTACCCTAAATTACCCTATCCTCACCTAGCCTACCATAGTCATAGCCTAACTTACCCTACCCTACCCTAGCCTAGTTTAACCTACAGTAGCTTACATTATCCTATCCTAACCTACCCTAGCCTACAATAGCATAATCTACATAGCCTACATGATCCTAACCAATCCTATCATATCATATCCTACCCTACCCTAGCCTAACTTATCCTACCTGGCCTAACCTACCCTACATTAACATATCATAACCTATCCTATCCTACATTAACATATCCTAGCTTAAGCTCTTACCTTGGCTTACCCTACCTTAGCCCAACATATCCTATACTAACCTAACATATATTGGTCTAACTTACCTTGCACTAACCTAGACCAACTTAACCTACACTATCCTATCCTACATTTCACTAGCCTAACCTATATTATCCTACACTAACCTACCCTAACCTAGCCTATCTTATCCTACACGAGTCTAGCCTAACCTAACCTACATTAGACTAAGCTATCCTAACCTACATTATCTTAGCCTAGCCTAGCATGACCTACCTTACCTTACTTTATCCTAACCTATCTTACATTAGACTAGCCTACCTAGTATACACTAGCCTAATCTACCTAGTTTAACCTAGGCTAACCTATCCTATCTTGGCCTAACCTGCCTTATTCTAAAATAGCTTACCCTACTCTACACTAGCTTAGTATAACTTAGCCTACCATAACTTAACATATCCTAACCTAGCCTACATTAGCTTATCCCATCCTAGCCTAATCTAGCCTAACCTACACTACCCCTACTCCTTTATACCCTAGAGTAGCTACCCTTTCCTACACTTTCCTACCACTACCCTAATTTACCACTAGGATATGCTAACCTACCATACTATACCCAACATAGACTTAGGCTACACTAGCCAACCCTTAATTATAATACTTTACACTAACCTATCCTATCTTATCCAACCCTATCCTACCTTAAATTACCTAGTATAGTTTACCATGATTTAACCAAAATTAGGCTAACCTGCCTATGCTTATGTACTCTAGCCTACCACTGGTTTAACCTTAAACTTAAACACCTAAGCCTCAATCTTAAATTACCTAGCATAATCTATCATGGTATAATGCATCACAAATTAACTTACCTTGCCTTAGCTTTTCTACCCTAATCTACCACCAACTTAACCTGGAATCTAAATCCCTAAACCTCAATCCTAAGTAGCAATAAAAAAATATTTATGCAAATAGTAAAGATAATGAAACCCCTTTTCTAAGACTAAAAAGAGAATCACATATCCATTAAGTAATTTGAAATACAATTTTAACACTAAGATTTATACCTTTATTTGAAAAAACATAACTATAAATATAACACACAAAATGACATACACATACACCATAAAACTATATACATATAATACCTATATACATCCAACACAAACACAAGCAAAAACAAAAAATATATATAACAACTACATAAAAGAGAGGTAAACCCCAAATTTAAAACAAGGTAAATTCACATATAAAATAATTAACATATATGACATAATGAATCTATAAAAAAAATTAACATCATCCAATTTTGAGTAAGCAAAAATATGTACACATATCGAAATAGTAAAAAGTTCAAATTACACTTATGTAAAAATATGTATGTTATTGTGTAGTGTCAAATTACTAGAAAAAAAACAACAAATTAAAAAAGAAGAAAAAATGTATAAAGAAAGAGAATTACATATCGATTATGTAATTTGAAATACAATTTTAACACCAAGATATATAACTTTATTTGAAAAACATAACTATAAATATAACACACAAAATGACATACACATACACATACACCATAAAACTAAATACATATAACACCTATAAGCATCCACACAAACGCAAACAAAAACAAAAAATATATAACTACATAAAAGAGGATAAACCCCAAATTTAAAACAAGATAAATTCACATATAAAATAATTAACAAATATGACATAATGAATCTATAAAAAGAAATTAACATCATCCAATTTTGAGTAAGCAAAAATAGGTACACATATCGAAATGGTAGAAAGTTCAAATTACATTTATGTAAAAGAATGTACGTTATTGTGTAATGTCAAATTAAAAAAAACGACAAATTAAAAAAGATAAAAAAAAAGATATAAATTAAAAATAAAAGAGAAAATGCATAAATTAAAAAAAAAGATAAAATAAATATAAACTTAAAAAGAAGAGAAAAAGTGTATATTGGTTTAAGTGAGCTTAATTAAAAAATAACAAAAAAAAATACACACTACACTCCTTGAAAGATGGCGAGCCCAACCCCTTCAGCATAAGTGAGGATTTAGTCCCTTCCTAATTAAATAATTAATTTTATTGCAACAATTAAATTAAATATAAAATTAAATAAAATACAATACTCTCGTGTAATCAATTGAGAATTATAACAAAGATATTGAAAAATCAATAACAAAATATCAATATAAATACATCTATTTCAATGTTAAGCACTATAAAATTATTGAAAATTAATTCTTATGATTAAAAACCTGCAAAACTACAAACAAACAAATAAAAAAACTGAGATATTTCCATCAAAGAAACTATGAGATATTTCCAACAAAGAAACTAATTATATAGAAACCTTACAAGAAACAAATAAAAAGACTCAGATATTTCCAAAAAAAAACTAAGTCTATTTAAGATAAACCAAATTTATGCAGAAACCTAACCAAAAACAAATAAAAAGAATGAGATATTTCCAACCAACAAACTAATTATATTTATGAAACCAAACCAAATTATGCTACAGATAAACCAAACTAAACCTTTTTCTACATCCATTTTGGTATGCCCATATGACGGAGTCTCCAGAAGGTCTATCGACAATTGGTTTGTAGCCGTTGGTTTAGCAACTTGGTTGAAAAGGGCCCTCTACCAGAAACAAAATTAAATATAAAAGTGGGTTACAGGATAAATTAGACTAAACAATAATGAAAGTTAAAAACTCAGAAATGTGAAAGGCGGAGGCAGAGTAGCCCTTGGTTGAGAAGGAGAAAGAATGGCGATTGGATGGATCGATACTCGGCTAAAGAAATGATCAAAAAATACCTTGTTCTGGGTGTGGTTTAACATTGGAATCCTCGCACTTCAAAGGCTGAAGAAATGAACAGAAAGAAAGCAAAAATTTCTGAAAATTAAGGACTGCGGTTGAAGGTTAAACTAGACTAGACTAATGGAACAGAGAAACTAAATTAATAGCGGGACTGGATGGACGGATGATGCCTGTTCCTGTTGTGGTCTGACTTGGATGGATAAATGATACCCTGTTCTCCAAATGCTGAAAGAACTCTGAAATGAATGGGATAATTGAAGAAATTAAAAGAAAGAAAGAAAACTGAAATGAATGGGATTGATGAAATAAAGAACTACGGTTTCTGATAGGAGATGTGCCTGGAATTGAAGCCCTGCGATTATTGACAGAGATCATCGGTATTTATTTCCCGGCTCTTCAAATGGGGTTCCTCTCCATCACAACAATTGAGCATAAAAGAGTTGGACCAGACCCTAAAGGCAATGTAGAATAATTTTAACATAATTAAATCAAGGTCATGCATGAGATTTGAGATAAACACATGTAGAATAAGGTTTTTTTGAGATATACACACAGAGATTAAGGTCGCTGAAATGAATTTACAAAATGAACTATGCCATCTGTGAGAACAGAGGCCAAAGAAGAAAACAATAAATTATACCTGCAATTAAAAGAAGCCAATATTGAGAGATAACAATGACATTTAAGCAGCTCAGTCGCCCTTCCTTTGATGTTGTTTGCTTCAGCCGTGGATGATCCGATTTCCTCCTCTATCACATGCAAACTTCACTTAATTGACTTGGCACAGGCACAGACTCAAAGTCACGCAGGCTCAGACTTTGATTCCAGACTACAGACAGACTGAGACGTCCAACCACACAGAGACATGGCAGACTAGACCATAGGTGGAGGAGGATTAAGAAGAAAACGTTAAATTTCAAATTTATGTAAGATTGGATGATAATATAGAATTCTCCTTTCAACGGATACAAAATTCCATCTCTCCAACAAACTCAATGAAAATTTCAAAATTGGTTCACTCCACCGCCCTTAAAATATGGGTAAATTAAAAAAGCTTTCATGCTTTTCTTTTCTTCAATTTCGATTCATGCTTTTTTGTTTTTAATTTCTTTAATTTCTTGCTTTTTGGTTTTAATTTATTTTTATTCCTACTTTTTGCGATGAATCTGTTAGCCATGTTATTCCATAATTTTGTGGATTTTCTAGATTCTATTTTTAAATGTGGATTTTCTAGATTTTATTTTTAAATTTGTACAAAGTTTCATATGAACTTGCATAAAGTCTCATATGATTTTTTTTTTTTTGGTTTTTATGTGGACAGAGGTGAGTTTGACATATATGGAACAACAATACTGAAAATTGAGATGTTGAATTGGAAGTATTACTCAGAGCTTCTAGCTGCATGGGTGAGATACGAAGAGTGGTTTAGCATCCAAATTCGGGGTTTCAGTAATTTCCACTTGTATTTGAAACAAAAATGGAGGTACTTCACCAATAATAAGTTAATGTTTGCATGGGATTCAGAAAGATCGATATATGGTATATGGTACTCTTGAAATGCATATGGATTAGTAACTTGGTTCACTCTCCATATTTGGTTGAGCGGTGTTGTTTATGATGAGTTTATAGCCTTTATGATTCATACTGTGAATGTGCTTGTTACACCACTATCTTAATTTCTTGAATCTTCTCCCACGTCTATCTTCAACCTCTAAGTTTGAGGTTGTTCACTTCTAGAGGTTCATAGAATCATTTGGTTACATTGCAATTTGAGTATTGTGAAATTTGCAAATATGGGATCAGTCGGAAGTCCCTGTTTATGAAAGTACACATGTTTATACAGAAAATCTTATAAAATGGAGTTTAGCAACCTCAGGCATCTCACGTGGCTACATTTATATGTTCTTCTTGGGGTATTGCATTGCGATGGTGTTTAGGTTTGTATATTCCATCTTTTTATGGAAATCAGAATTGTGTCACTCAGGCTCGTGACCATTAGAGATATCTCACAGGTAGCCATTACTGCAAATCCTATGATAAAATGGGTAGCTTTCATTCAACTCTGGAAGAGTGAATTGTTTCATGCACATCAAAAGAGGGAATAAATATGGTAGCTGCAGAGTTGTATAAAGAAAAGCGGTTAAATTTAATAGGTTTTTTGTCATGTTGCCTTTGGTTGCATGGTATTCATGTTTATGATTATGGTAAGTTGAAGGTATTGATATTTGGACATGATGAAGATGGCAGGTCACAGGTGAAAGTGAATGGTTGGACTATTTTTAGTGCCTATGCTAGTTTTTCATTTTATGCAATTTCTTTAGCCAAGGTACATCGAGAGACAACCATGGATGAAATATTCCATGCAGTTGGACAATCACTGGTAGATTTTGGCAACAATCCTCAATGTGAAAATAAAATTATCAACGAAGGAAATCATGATGGGCTCAAGGGATGGGAAATTTGTGCAAACTTAATTTGGTATCATCAACGTAGGTGAAACTGTAGTAATATTATAAAAAAGTTCCTTTGAATTTGGAAACCATTTATTCACTAAATTTGTTCCTCTAGCCATTGTTGTATCTTTGGTAGATAATTTGCAATGTAATAGTTGATAAGTGTTGTTGGATGTTTCTTTGGTGACATAACATAGGATAAATTGCAATCTAATAGTTGATAACTGTTATTGACAATCTTTTGTTGAAGCAACCTCTGTGTTTGTCAGGTAAATAAAAAACTTAGGCCACCCACAGAATTTATGTGTGCTTTAAATAACAAAAATGGAAGGAACATGCTATAGAAAAATATTTAACAACTATATTGCTGAGAAAACAAACAATATAGAGTGTGGTTCTTAGAACCTCGTTAAAAATAGATTCTTCCTTGGAGCATGGCAATTGAACTACAATTAAGAGTCTTACACCAAGGAATGAAATTGTAATTAAAAAAAAAGAGGTACGGGCTGTCCTATAAGAATAAAAAAGGAAGGTTCTTGAATAAGAGGCTTAAAATAACCCAAAGGAATTTTTCATTTTGAGGATTTGGATGAGGAGATGACTCCTCTTCCCTATCTTTTTGCATCTACTTCTTGTTCCATCACCACTTACTTTTTCCCAAGGAAAACATCCTGGGAAACTCAGGGAATGGTTGTCAACATCCATACCATCCCAACTAAGTCGTTGACATAGACTACTATACCTAACCCACGGGGATTTGAACCAAACACATGCTAGCACAGAACTAGTCAAATGTCCAGTAACATTGCTAACAACATGTTAAGCTAACTCCTTGTGTTACTTCCAACACCACTTGACATGTTCTTTATGAGATTTTGCTTACATGTGTTCATTTTATGTCTTTACATATTTCTTTCTAGTATTGAAGTGTTTTGTCGCTCTGTGCTTAGATCTTATATATTTCCTTATTGTTGTTAGTGTAGCTGTAAGAGCTAATGTTGCACTCCCACTATGTATAACAATAATTGCACTCTTTTAGCCCCATCGACTTACTTTTCTGGTCGTTCATTGGACATTAATAAATTTATCTTAGTTGATCTGATCTACCTATTAACTATGGTTTGTGATTGATTGCTAACAATTGTACTAATTTATGGTCAAAATTGGAACTTATCAATGTCATTGTCTATTGTTTTAAACAATGCTTCAAACTCTTGGTCACTTTTAGCTTTGTACTTGTGTTTGAAGCAATACATAATTACAAAACAACATTTCAAACTCTTGGTCACTTTTAGTTTTGTACTTGTGTTTGAAGTAATAAATAATTAAAAAAGTCAATTGAAGAGATTCACTTTTAGCTTTTACAAAAGTCAATTCAAGAGATTCAATTTTAGCTTTCACAAAATTCAATTGAAGAGCTTCACTTTTAACTTTGTACTTGTTTTTGAAGCAATACATAATTACAAAAGTCAATTGAAGAGCTTCGGTTTTAGCTTTTACAAAAGTCAATTGAAGAGCTTAAAGAAAAAGCAAGAGAGCTTAAAGCAATGATCAAGGGCCTTAAAACTAGGTAGTTCACTTTGTCAAATAGCATGGAGCTTGGACCCACATTTTGTTTGACAGCTTATATCAAGGAAAAATTTCACGCTAATGAGTTTATTCAAGTCGCTTGGGATGTATCTCCATTATCGTGCATTATTTTTGGATCACCCCAGGGTGATGTTGGGTCCCATTTGCTAAAAAATTGCAACCATTACATCGCCAATGAACTGTTTCTTGAGTGATAGAGCTTGTCCACATGGAAGCATCGACTTCAGTCTTAAAGGGTGCCAATTTGATGGTCTAGTTGATATCGATTTTTGACAGCTGCTGATTGTTGGCGTTTCTCAAACATCCTTTTGGACCTAATTTGTTGAGCTCTTAAAATCTCACTGTTTAGTCATGGAAGCATTGGGAGTAGCTAGGGTAGCCACTAGTTGATTCACCAATATTTTCCATTGGCAGTTGGATAAATTGACTCATGCTACTGGATATCCTTGGATATGTGGAGGAATGGAACGAGTAGCCTAAGTGGGTGTTCTTTTAATAAATTAGAGTTGGTTAGGTTTCGATGGGTAGGAAAAAAAAGACCTCCTTTTCCACTTTTTTCCTTATTATTATTATTATTATTATTATTATTATTATTATTATTTAAAAATAAGAGGTTTTTGAGTTTTTAAAAGAATCCATCCCTCTCTATTACAATATTTTATCATTGTGGATTTGAATATAAATTATAATTTTAAGATATTTGAGTTTATTTCCGAAAGAGATATTAGTTCAATTTGATTGACACGCACGAGATAGTCAACTTAGGTAATTTTGGCTCGCTCCTTGAAGTCTACTTTCAAATACAATGCTAAAATGATCACATTAATCTAATAAATGTTGTCAATTTTTTTTCAATGAAATAAACAAATTGATGACATCTTTCTTACAGAGGTTAGTAATTAGAAAAGTGATAAGAAATTGTGGACAAGCTTCCTACAATAAGAGATTATGCTTACAATCCCACCAAACAAAGAGACTATCATGAGCATAAACCAATCTAGAGTTGCTTGAACTTTCATTAGATCAATATTTATTCCGTGATAAAAGTATAGTGATTTCAAATACGGCTAAGGGATTTAATAACCCAAAAAAACATGGCTTAATACAAATAGACTATGATGTTTATAAAATATTGTTTTTCTTGGGTCCAAATGAAAAGCTTATAATTTTGAAGAAATAGACACCACACAACTCATTCATGTCAATGATTTGAAATATCTAATATTTATTTATGTGCAATACATTTTTTCTTAAATGTGTGTCAGAATTGAGAGCCCTATAATCCACACATAGCTAAACCAATCTTGTTTGTCCTCACTGACAAAAAAGGTACATAGTCCTTTGTTAGGTGCACTTGCTCCAGTATCTAACAATTTGTAAGTTAGGACAAGTGATCAAGAGGCCTATACCAAGTTCAGGTTCAATATATGCTCCATCAGATAGACAATACTCTTTACAAAATGCCTTGAAAAACATTAGGATGATAGGAATGAAGGTTTTGTTGGTTTACCTACTAATTACAAAAGAAAGTACCATTGTGGTTACCAATAAGAAACAAGGTTACAACTGAAGTTGGCATGCCTATTGTAGAGTAGTTTGTGCATTTTCTCAACAAATATGAATGAAGGAAGGCGATTGACATCAAAGATTTTATGAATAATTTAAACCCTTTAGTTTTTTATTGAAATTTGTGCCAAACTTTAATGTTGATGTGGTAATGATTTATTACTTATGTTAGAGTAAAAAAAGATGAGTAAAAACACCATAAAATTTTCGTTGGAGGAATGTACACGCCTCAACACATGACCCAAATTCTTGCCTTGATTGAACTCACCATCGATACCGTTGACACCATACCATAGCTCTCGACACTCAATATTTCCATCATGAACATGTGACCTAAATGTAGATTCATTGGATGAATTAGTTCAATCCTACAATTGCCCACACATCTCTATCGTTTAAACTACCATTTTCATCCTCCCTCAATCCAACATAATTCATTTCTCATTTCATCTACATTAAATAAGCCAATGTAAGTACACAAATTTTCCTACTAAATGAAACCAAGAGATTTGTTCCATGCAAATAAATTCCAAAGTGAATCTAGCATAAAATTTACCTAATTTTTTCACATAATTAAATTTTCTAGAAAGCAGTTCAAAGTGTATTTTCCTATTTTGGTTCAAAGCTTATGAGTTTCCTCTAAACATAATGTTTATGAATGCAAAGTGATAAATCTATTAAAAATTGTCAAAAATGCACCATAACAATATGAATATATCTATTTGCACTTGTCGAAGTTGTATCATAACAAGGAGAATTTAGGGTGCCTTTGCAATGAAATTCTTCAATGTCAAACTTTTGTCATATATCATTCTACGGAATCCCCTTGGTACATGCACCTGGATTCACCCCCTTTTGATAGGTTCAATATACCATTAAAACCACAATAAGAACAAAACTTTTGTAGACAACCTAATACTTCATTAACCCTACTAATAAATTAAAGTATCATTAACATTTTGGAAATATCACTAATTCAAATGACACCATAAAATTAAAAAAATAAAACTCATATTTAAATGCAATGTTGAGAACTATTGATGCTTACCCTAATATAATTGAAAGCTTACAATATGAATAAATAACCCTTAGTAATCCCCTAAGATGTAGTAAATATGAAAATTTGCAATATGAATAAGTAGAACGAGAAACAAAGTGTCAAGGTTTCTCAACAAGAAACAAGGAGAGATAAAACAAAATATTGTATAAGAGGCTAGGTCTTGATATTTTATAGGCAGAGTGTTTTGACGTAGAAGAAGAAGTAGAGAAATTCCACAAAACTGGTGGAGGATTCTTACTCATAATGGATTCAATTCCTCATTTCATATATAGAGGATTTGAGCACTCATTTTATATCCCTTCATGCTCACCCAAATAATTGTTCTAACAATCATGGGATGCACCCCCAATATTTATATCTCCCCACAATATGAGAAATAGGGAACATGTTAAAACATTTTTGTAATTAATACGATAGAAGAAATGAATAGATACAAATTCTATATAAATGTGATTAAACTTCAACAAATGAAAGACACATTTTTAAACATGCCTCAAAATGTTAAATAAATTAATGTGATGGATAGCAATACAACACAACTTCTTTGGAACCAATACCCTATAATGAAATGAAAAATACCTATAAATATACATAAGTACCATAAAATACTAATCAATTTCCCTCTTTATGGATTCCCTCTGCCATATTACTCGCATGCTCAACCTTAGTTGTCTGGATTCATTATTGTTAGGGTTCTTATGTTAGTGTTGCATTTTTAACTTCAAATTTCAGCATCGATTTCAATGTTTCGGGCATGTCAGAGATGCATATTCTATATGTATTGTGGAACAATGGTAAATAATATCATGAAACTTCTAGTTATTGAGTCAAATTAATTAGTGTGCTCATTTTTTGTGGATAAAGGAGTCATAGGAAAGACAACTAAACATGTTCTTATGTTATTGTTGTTTGATACAATTATAAGGTTTTATTCATCAAAATTGAAGATTTGTTTTAGTAATGGAAAACATCATATTTAAAGGGATGAACTTATCTTCAACTAGAAATGACCATTTATAGTATGAAAATGAAAATAGGTAACCACAAAGCCCTATTAGGCATGCTAATGGTTTCCATCGCATATGTTTAGATATGGCCACATACAACACTAAATGATTCCAATGATTTGAATATAGTGATGGTTTAGATTGTATTTATGGTAAATATGATGATATAGATGTTGTGTGTAGTCAATTTTCCTTCGTATCATCTATACCACCTCTTGTATAAATATTGAATTTATATGTATTGTGACCAATAATATGCTTTCGAATTGTTGGTTGTTTTGTGCTTTTTAATTTTTCATTTTCCATGGTCATAAACGGAAATGGAAAGTGCTTGGCACTGCTTCCACTTTTCGACATGCTGTCATGTCTCTAAACAGTTTAAGTCATGAAAAATAAATACATTTAAAAATGAGTAAAAAATATATTGCCAAGGTTGGCGAGAAGTGCATTATTGTAAAATAATAACAAAATTATATTGTAACATACAACATGATTGGATAGTCAGAGTACATTGGTTTGCTTGACAACCAGTGAATTTTTTAAAATAATGATAAAGTATGATTTAATATAAATCTTATTTGAATAATTTGAAATTTCAATATATTTTTTTGTTTGTTAGTCTTTAACCTCAGTTTTTGTTTTGGACTAAAAATGATTTTTTTTTCTAAATTAGAAATGTTTAAACCAACCTGAATCTAAATCTTAGGCTTTATCAAGAATCGATAGAGATCAGATCTCGGGAAGTGCAAACCTTCTTGAATATAATACCTGAAATGAAAAGAAGTTTACACCTAGAATATTTGATCCCTCTAGACCCTTGAAAATGATGATATACACAAACCTGGTCATCATGCATGCCATGATGTTTGGAGGTGATATAAAGTACCAGATAACCCTAAACATGCCAAAGCACCTGATAGTAACTAAGATAGCACTGTGTAGGCAACTGTAATAACACCCATGAAAAAGTAAGCCTTGGAGCTCAGCCCCGTTGCAATGCAGATGGAGAGCGTCCATCAGGGCCGCAATAAGCTCCATTCTTCTGATCATTATTCTCATGATGGCTCTCACTCTGCCATACTTCGGTACTCACAGGCTCTCTCCATAGCACCTGCATCTCAATCATTTTCCCCTTTGTCTTCTATATCAAGATCTGCCGCTCCAGCGTGACCAATCCTGCACTGGCATTGAATATTGCTTTCATAGCCTTGGGAATTTCCATCCGAATCGTGGGAACAATTTATTTTGTTCGCTCCCCCATAAAAAGTGTCAGTGACTCGCGTCGATGACTCTGACTCGGCAGTCGGGGGCATTAATTTTTATGTGTTGAGATTAAACAAATTCATAATCATCAAACGCCGACTGCACAAGTTTATCATGTACTGTGCATTGCCTTATAAACTACAAAATTTTGGTATATTTTCTATTGTAATATTATTTGTGTGATTAAGTGGATGGATGTGGGAAATAATATTTGTCAGCGAGAATTAAGCTCCCGTTCTTGTATTTAATCTTTGGTTATTATTATGAGGATAGTTTAGATTTTTTTGTTTTTATATTTTTTCTTATTATTTTAATGGTTAACAAAATATATCTATCTTTTTTCACTTTGATCTCCATCATAATTGGAAATATTATTTTTAACCAACGTTTATAAGAGGAACGTTACAAGAGGAACATTTACAACCTTACATAAAGTTACAAGTTCTCCTCCATACTAGCTGTAGAGTGCCTCTCGGAGTAGTGAGTAACGTTACATAACGTTACAACATCTCCATCATAAAATTTATAGCCAACATTACATAACCTTACAACATCTCCATCATAATATTTATAGCCAACAGTTACATGAGGAACGTTACAAAACATTACGTTACAAGATCTCTTCCCCATACTAGGCTGTAGAGCATCTCTCAACCCAATAACTAGGTTCTACTGAAAAAAGATATTTACAACAACACATAATCAATTGTTTTCCATACCCAAATATTATTAATGAAATATATTAAATATGACGACAATATAAGAATAATTTATGAATATGAGCATTATATGTATTGCATCATGTTTTCTTCCACTTTATATATAAATTATAATAAAATGAGTTCTTTTTATTTTAACAATACGCTTTCGAATATTATTAGTGCAAGCTGATCATGTTCTTCGAATATTATTAGGTGGGAGTATTTATGTAAATGGTGAGTGGACCTACACGGAAAAACCTATGTCTAGGAGATTTCAACATTGGTAGAAACCATGAAACAATTTTGGCTTTACCATTAATTTTTTGAATGAGAGTCTTATATTTTTTCACCAAAGAACTACACCTTTACTTAAAGTGACATACTCATTTTTTTATTTTTTATTTTTTTGTCTATAAGGATTTCAATTTTTGGGGCTTGAGGATTTGTAGAGGAATAGATTTGTCATAAGAAAGAATGACCGACATAATAAAAGATGAACTGAGAATCTTTGAATGTGATTCTTTTCTAAATTAGAAAGTTAGCTATGAGCACGACTCTATGAGCACAATGAAGTTTTAAGAAGACATGATGTGATCATAGAAATAAAAGATAATGAACTAAAGTAGTGATGCAACAAACACTACAACAAAATTAAATATGAATTTGTTAAGACATTGAAAAATAGGTTGGCCAATAAAGGTTCAATGTAGTAAAATAACTATGTGTATTATATCTAATTAATATAATGTGTATTGGTAATTTTTACTTCTATATCTATATATATACATGGAAGCCTTGTTGAATCGATATCACAATGCTATTAAATTATTATTTTCAATATATTTCATTTTTCCTTTTGGATATATGACTTTATACATTTACATGAGTCTATGTAGAGCAATATGATATAATGCTCACAAATCATATAAAAAGCTTAATTGTCTCTAGTGTTGAAAGTACATGCCAATAATGTTGTAATGTAAATTGTATTTTGGATATATAAATGTGTATATTTGGGATATTTAATAGATTAGTTTGAAAAGAGTATATAATGTAAATTGTATTTTGGATATATAAATGTGTATATTTGGGATATTTTATATATTAGTTTGATAAGAGTATATAATTGTTTGTTCAGGGTCTTGAATCTTATTGTGGATTTGAACATAAATTGTAATTTCTATAGAACTGAATTTATTTCTTTATTTAAAATGAGATATTAATGCAATTTGGATAACACATGAAAGATAGTCAACATTAAGTAATTTAAGATCACTAGGCTTGAAGTTTAATTTCAAAGACAATGCTAAAAGGATCGCATTGGTCTAACAAGCATTGTTAAAACTTTTTGTAATGAAATAAATAAATTAACAAACAATGTTAAACTTTTTGTAATGAAATAAATAAATAAATTGATAGCATCTTTCTTACAAAGGTTAGTAATTAGAGAAGTGATAAGAAATCATGGACAAGCTTCCTATAATAATAAATTATGCCTACAAGTTCTCCAAACAAAGAGACTACTATGAGTATAAGCCATTGAAGAATTGCTTGAACTTTATCTAGATCAATATCTTTTTCATGATAAAAAGATAGTGATTTTGAATGTGACTAATATATTTGGTAACCAAAAAACATGACTTAATACAAATAGCCCATGCCATTTATAAAATATTGTTTTTCTTAGATCGAAATGAAAATATTATAATTTTGGAGAACAAATAGACACTGCACAACTCATTAATTTCAATTGTATGAGCTATGGAATATTTATTATATATTTATGTATGACACAATATTTTTGTTTTTTTAAATGTGTGTCACATTTGAGAGCCTTATAACCTACACAGATCTAAACCGATCTTGCTCGTTCTCATTGACACAAAAGGTACACAGTCTTTTTTTAGGTGCAATGTCTCTATTATCTAATACTTTTTAATTTAGGATAGGTGATCAAGAAGCTTATCCCATTCTCAAGTTCAATGATATGTGGCCCCTCCGTTTTTGAAGACCTGGTAGCTGGATATCAATGGACAATGAATACATGAATAATTGCACAAGAGGAGGCAATGAAAGATAAGCATGGTATTAATGCGTTTGAGTATGAGAATTTTGGTTGTAACCGTATTGATGTGGTCAAAATTATCCGTTATAAATTGTATAAAATTCATGAAGGTCCAAGACAGGAGGAGAGAAGTTTCCAGAGAAATAAGTCTAGTGAGGTGTTTGTGTGATGGATGTCTGTCCTATGATGTTGTACAAGTGATGTAATAGTTTGTATATTACTATGAAAAGAATAATAAAAAATTGTAAAATACCCCTGATACCTTAAAGCTACAAACCATTCTAGAATTCTTTTCCAAAAATAAAAAGTTTAGTAATCTCTTCATCAATTAAAACATTTACACGGCATCCATAACAGCATCATCATGTAAAAGAAATAAGCATGCACAACATAATAATAAAAGAATGAGACAACCATTTTCACGTGGTTCACCTCGTCCATGAGGCTACATCCACCAAATTATTTGTTCTTTTTATTTCCTTATCAAAATAGAGTGCTTACAAAATCACGGCTCATTCATGGCCGGTTTTATCTTACCTCAAGCCTCTTCGCAAAGAGACACTTGTAATTCAATAGCCCTCTTTTAGGACCCTCATAATCAGCTCATAGAAAAAAAACATTAACAACCCCTTTTGGGCACATGGTGAACTTTTGAATTTACTACAACATTTATGTACCCTAATCGGTGGGGTTCATTGAAAAGAAAAAGAAATTTACCTTATACTTGGTCAAGAAAAATGGAGACTACTTCTGTATAACTATAGAGGTATTTTTCCCTTAACCCTGTGAGGATAACTTTTACTCCCAAGGTACTCATTATTCATGAAGTAAGCTCATGTATAGAGATCCTAACAATTTGTGATATGATCATCACTAACAACAGAATCATGGGAATCCCCTCCCCATATTTATTATGTCATTGGTGGTCGTTATCTTTATTAACCTTCAAGCATCAAATCATTTTTACCAAGTGACCATGGTAAAGTGTAAAAATTAATATATATCCTACAATTTCTGTTTCATTTCCATGTTCTAAGCAAGCTATTTCCATATCTATGTATCTTCTTAGAGAATTCATTTGTAATTACTATGCAGTATATTATCCTTTGAACAAGCATTCTGCACCAGAAGTAGTCTTACAACCCACTTCCTCTTCGGTTCTATACACTGACCAGCATAGACCTATGATGAGCATTGAGATAATTACAAGTTTATCAATAAAAAAAGGGCAGCGATCTCTATTTGGGTCCTCACACAAGAAATCAATCTAGCGTTGAGATAATTAATGTTTATCAAATTAAAAATGGTGAAGTACTATCTGGATTCACACGCAGAAGGTAAGACTTCAATTCTTTTAAGGCTCTAACTCAATAGTCAAAGGGAATACACCCCGATTCCCACATTCCAACAGCTTACAAAAAAACGCATAGCAAGAAAGTATGTAAAGAAGTTTTTTAGGTTTTTGTACACTCAGATTAATCCTCGATTAGCTTTTAAGACTGCCGCTCCTATTCAATTGTATCTATCCTTGAAAGCCAAGTGCTTCGATTATGATTGGGGTATATTCTAATGAGACCAGACTGTCAAAGTTGTGCTTCTCTATTGCCGGCATGCTATCACATGAACTAAAATTTAACGCGGCACAAGCTAATGGTTTCAATAGGTTATCTTAGAACCAAATGTTGACAAGCGTGTTGTTTGTGGCAGTGTCACAAATGCACACTAGAAGTTTGATAATTTATCTAAACCCCCAAAACATTTCTACATAATTCCACTGTTAGAAAGATATGCCCAGAATGAACCATGTGAGGAAGCACTCATGCTTCTTAATAAATCCAAAAGAAAAGAAATAGATCTTGACAAATTACCTTTTCCATTGCGTGTAGGGGCATGCTCTCATCTACCATCTCTCCTAAATCACAGAGGCCAACACCTTGGTCGCAAACCATTGAGGCGATCTGGCTTGCAAAAGAAGGCCGCCTTTTGACACCCACCGTGAAGATTCCCAACTCCAGGAGCTGCTTGGTCACAAAACCAAAGATGAATTTTATGCCCCCCGCCAACAGTCAATTCACTATGGTATATATAGATCGAGGTAAAATTTGGTAGTGGCTTGCATTCTCCTCCTCTATCAGTGCCTAAGCATGCCCTAAATTACCTCCACCATTGGTGTTGGGCTTGTTCAGGAAAATTAAAGACTGTTGGTTCAACCTCTCTTAACACAACTCATGGGAAGTAATTAAAGGCCTTCCTAAATCTAATAACCGTTTCCACTATTATTGTCTTTTTCCATAATCAAAGGAAATTAAAGCTGATTATAAAATATGTTGACTAAATATCCTGTAACAGCTCCTAAACTCATGGATAATATAGAGGATAGAATCATACTCCATTTAATGTGGGTATTCGATCTTATAACGATTATCCATATGTAATAAGATACATATATGTGCAAGCAATTTCCTCGGTTATATATTTCTTTACTATATGGTGTTCTCTTCCATACTTACTATTAATTCATTCATATACCTATATATATAT
>LPNX011203404.1:142621-157393 GCA_001517045.1 Pseudotsuga menziesii
CGAAGAAGATGAAAAGGACCTATCCTCCAGGTACCACTTCCTTTTGTGCTGAAGGGTTCTTTGATGGTGCTTCTTCAAACTCTTATTGTGGTTGTGGAATTATGCTTAGTTTAAATAAAGATAATTATTTTACTTTATGTCTAGGTGGAGGAAAGGGATCTAACACTAAAGCTGACCTGATGAGTTTTTCGGGATTATTACAGTTTGCTGCCATTATTGGAATCTCAAATATCAATATCTTTCATGATTCTAAAGTGTTAATTGCATGGATTAATGGTAATTACAATATTCAGGCTTTGGTGCTAAAAAATTGGTATCAGAGAGTTCAACTATTAAAAGTCTTCTTCATTTAGATTTCTTTCAGACACGTCTCCATATCTTTCAATGTGATGACTGGTAGTCTTTCGAAAAAGGCTATAAATCTCAAATCAAGCTATCTATTGTTTCAATAATTTATGGAGGGGAACGTGCTCCATGAAGGCGAGGTTGATTTGATAGATATGGCCTAATTTTTGTCAAGAATTATTTGTAGTTAAGACTTTTTGTAACTTGTTTTTTTTTTTTTGTGGAAAGTCCTAGATTATATGTAAAGAGTATGCGTAAGGGGAATAAGTCTTTCTTAGAAAGTATTCTGTAGGAAGGATGAAGTATGAAAGAATGATTGGTTTATGTAAAATGAAATTCTTTGATTAATATAATGGCATGAAAAAAGGTCTTTTTCGTATTAAAAAATCATTTATTTATTCTATATTTTGGGTTTCTCGTGGTTTTTTGTGGGAATTCAATAAATTAGTTTTTGGTAAAATCAAAATTTGGAAGCATTTAAATTGTGTTTTTAAATGCATAAATGGATCCAATGCCCTCAAATACCCCTATGGAACTTAGATCAAAGGGTGAGATTCCACCCACTTGAGAATCTACAGGGGTCTAATCACCCTTCCCCCAAAATAATTGTTTTTACTACTATACAATAAGGTACACAAATATCTCTAGGTTGAGATTTATATAAAGATATTGAAAATGAATACATAAGATTGACATCTATTATGAACATTATAAAATTATAGAACATCGATTCTTGTAAGTAAAAATTGAAATCCCTACAACACCATACTTTAACATAAGAAAAAAAAACATATAAAAAGAATGGAACATATCCAACCCGTGCCATGAGATAGAATTGAAGAAAAATGAAGAGAAGATAATTATTTTTCTTCAACATATATTTTAGGAAAATAATTGCAATGTCTAAATTAAATCATGTAATAGTAACCAATCAACTCAATTTGAAAACTATATATTAAAATATTTATGTTGATTTGAACAACTATAAACTTGAGTATTAACATGTTTGATTTTATTCAGTATAAAAGTCCCTACCCTAAACCTATCCTACCTTACCTAGCCTACATTAACTCAAAAATAATATATCCTTGCTTACACTAGCCTGCCATTGGGCTACACTAACCTACAATACTAAACCATGTCTTAGGATACCCAACCTAATCTACCCACTCTACACCAAACTACCATTCTTACTTTAACCTACCCTAACCTACCCTTAGTCCTCCTACCTTATCCCATCCTATCCTAGCCTACCTTACCTTGTCTTGGCCTAACTTACACTAAGATTCCTTAACCTAGGTTATCCTACAACATACTATTGTACCCTACCCTATCCTCTCCTATCCTACAATATCCTATATTACACCATCTTAGCCTAACTCACCTTACCCTAGCCTAGGATACACTATCTTTTCCTACCCTACCTTACCCTTGCCTAACGTAACCTACCATAACCTCCTCAACCTAAATAAGGCTAGTGTAACTTGTCCTAACCTAGTATACACTAGCCTAGCCTAGTCTAGCTTACCCTATAATAGAATATGGTACCATTTAGCATAACCCCAGCATCACATATCCTTCCCAAGGTATTCTACCATGCCCTAACCTTCCTTGAACTACACTACCCTACCCTACCCTAACCTGGCTTATCCTAACTTGGTTCAACCTAGTCTACTTATCCTACCCTAGCATACCTTATCTTATCTTATTCTAACCTAACCTAGCCTACCTTGACCTAGCCTAACCTATCTACCTTACCTAGCCTAGACGAAAGCCACTTACCTTACCCTAACTTACCCTAGAATAGCTTACCCTAACCTACCCTAGTTTGGCCTAGCCTAACATACCCTACCCTATTCTAGCCTATCCTAAACTAGCTTAGTCCACCTACCCCAACCTAACATAACCTAGTCTACCTACCCCATACTAGCCTAGCCTATACTACCTTAGCCTAGCCTAACCTAACCCTATTCCTTTTTAGCATACCTTACCCTATCATACCCTACCTTGGAATAACTTAGCCTACACTACCCTAGCCTAACCTAGCCTTCACTACCCTACCATACACTAGCCCAACCTATCTAGCCATAACTTAATTTAACCTATCCTAACCCAGCTTAACCTAGCTTATTCTACCATAGCATAACCTACTGTATGCTATCCTAACCCAACTTAATGAATTACCTTGGCATAACATAACCTACAGTAGCCTAACCCACCCTACACTAACCTAACCTAATCTACCCTAGACTATCCTAACCTACTCCACCATAATATGACCTAACTTGGCATGGCCTAGCCTAGCCTACACTAGCTTAACCTAAATTAGACTATCATATACCACACTAGCTTAGCCCAGGCTATCCTAGATTGGCCCAGACTTTCCTACCCTACCCTATCCTGGACTACATTTTCCTACCTTACCTTATCCTAGCTTTGACTATCATGTCCTAGGCTATCCTACATTGGCCTAGCCTAACCTACCTTACAATGTCCTATATTATCCTACAATAGCTTCATTTACCTAAGCTACACTAGCCAAACCTACCCTATTTTACCCTACTTTACCCTAGCTTGGGTTAACCTCCCCTAACATATCCTATACTATCATATCCTATCCCACCCTAGCTTAGCCTAGCCTAGATTAAGTTAGCCTAGCTTGGCCTAACCTAGCCTATCTTACATTGACATATCCTACCCTAAGCTACATTACCCTTGCCTAACCTACCATGAGCTAGCCTAACCTAACCTATCATACACTAGCCTATCCTATTCTATAATACACAAGCCTAACCTATCTTATCCTACACTAGCTTCATCTACCTAGGCTATACTTTACCCTAGCCTATCCTATCCCATCCTATATATCCTACATTAGGCTAACCTACCCTAGCCTACATTGTCCTAGCTTTTCATATCCCACCCTACCCTACCTTACACTAACCTAGCCTAGCCTACATTATCCGAGTCTACCCTATCCTCACCTATCATACCATAGTCGTAGTCTAACATACCTTACACTAGCCTAGCCTAGATTATGCTACCGTATCTATCATTATCCTATCTTAGCCTAGCCTAACTTACATTAGAATAAGTTATTCTAACCTACATTTTCCTAGCCTAGCCTGACCTACCTTACCTACTCCACCATAAATTGACCTAACTTGGCATGGTCTGGCCTAGCCTACACTAGACTAACCTAACTTAGACTATCATATACTACACTAGCTTAGCCCAAGCTATCCCACATTGGCCTAGAATTTCCTACCTTAACCTATGCAAGACTACATTAGCCTACCTTACCTTAGCCTTTCCTAACCTAGCCTGCATTGGCCTAACCTGGCCTACCTTACAATGTCCTAGCTTATCCTACACTAGATTCATCTACCTTGGCTACACTAGCCTAACCTACCCTATTTTACCATACTTTACCCTAGCTTGGCTTAACCTCACCTAGCCTAGCCTATCCTATCATATCCTATCCCACCCTAGCTTAACCTATCCTACATTAAGTTAGACTAACATGGCCTAACCTAGCCTATATTACACTAATATATCCTACTCTCTCCTAACCTACCATGATCTAGCCTAATCTAACCTATCCTATCCCATCCTATCATATTCTACATTAGAATAACCTAACCTAGCCTACATTGTCCTAGATTTTCCTATCCCACCCAAACCTACCTTACACTAACCTAGCCTAGCCTACATTATCCTGGTCTACCCTAAATTACCCTATCCTCACCTAGCCTACCATAGTCGTAGCCTAACTTACCCTACCCTACCCTAGCCTAGTTTGACCTACCGTAGCTTACATTATCCTAGCCTAACCTACCCTATCCTACAATAGCCTAATCTACATAGCATACATGATCCTAACCTATCCTATCATATCATATCCTACACTACCCTAGCCTAACTTATCCTACCTGGCCTAACCTACCCTACATTAACATATCATAACCTATCCTATCCTACATTAACATATCCTAGCTTAACCTCTTACCTTGGCTTACCCTACCTTAGCCCAGCATATCCTACACTAACCTAACCTATATTGGTCTAACTTACCTTGCACTAACCTAGCCCAACTTAACCTACACTATCCTATCCTACATTTCACTAGCCTAACCTATATTATCCTACACTAACCTACCCTAACCTAGCCTATCTTATCCTACACTAGTCTAACCTAACCTAACCTACATTAGACTAAGCTATCCTAACCTACATTATCTTAGCCTAGCCTAGCATGACCTACCTTACCTTACTCTATCCTAACCTAGCTTACATTAGACTAGCCTACCTAGTATACACTAGCCTAATCTACCTAGTTTAACCTAGCCTAACCTATCCTATCTTGGCCTACCCTGCCTTATTCTAAAATAGCTTACCCTACTCTACACTAGCTTAGTATAACGTAGCCTACCATAACTTAACATATCATAACCTAGCCTACATTAGCTTATCCCATCCTAGCCTAATCTAGCCTAACCTACACTAACCCTACTCCTTTATACCCTAGAGTAGCTACCCTTTCCTACACTTTCCTACCACTACCCTAATTTACCACTAGGATATGCTAACCTACCATACTATACCCTAACATAGACTACTAAACATAATCTACCCTTCTCTCTTACTAACCACCCTACCCCATCTTACCTTATCCAATACCTTTACCCTTAAATACCATACACTTGGCCTAAAATACACTTGCCAACCCTTAATTACAATACTTTACACTATCCTATCCTCCACTAATCTAAGATATAGTAACCTATCCTATCTTAGCCAACCCTATTCTACCTTGAATTACCTCGTGTAGTTTACACTAGCCAGAATTAGGCTACACTAGCCAACCCTTAATTATAATACTTTACACTAACCTATCCTATCTTATCCAACCCTATCATACCTTAAATTACCTAGTATAGTTTACCATGATTTAACCAAAATTAGGCTAACCTACCTATGCTTATGTACTCTAGCCTACCACTAGTTTAGCCTTAAACTTAAACACCTAAGCCTCAATCTTAAATTACCTAGCATAATCTATCATGGTATAATGTATCACAAACTAACTTACCTTGCCTTAGTTTTTCTACCCTAATCTACCACGAACTTAACCTAGAATCTAAATCCCTAAACCTCAATCCTAAGTAGCAATAAAAAAATATTTACGCAAATAGTAAAGATAATGAAACCCCTTTTCTAAGACTAAAAAGAGAATCACATATCCATTAAGTAATTTGAAATACAATTTTAACACTAAGATATATACCTTTATTTGAAAAAACATAACTATAAATATAACACACAAAATGACATACACATACACCATAAAACTATATACATATAATACCTATATACATCCAACACAAACACAAGCAAAAACAAAAAATATATATAACAACTACATAAAAGAGAGGTAAACCCCAAATTTAAAACAAGGTAAATTCACATATAAAATAATTAACATATATGACATAATGAATCTATAAAAAAAATTAACATCATCCAATTTTGAGTAAGCAAAAATATGTACACATATCGAAATAGTAAAAAGTTCAAATTACACTTATGTAAAAATATGTATGTTATTGTGTCATGTCAAATTACTAGAAAAAAAACAACAAATTACAAAAGAAGAAAAAATGTATAAAGAAAGAGAATTACATATCCATTATGTAATTTGAAATACAATTTTAACACCAAGATATATAACTTTATTTGAAAAACATAACTATAAATATAACACACAAAATGACATACACATACACCATAAAACTAAATACATATAACACCAATAAGCATCCACACAAACACAAACAAAAACAAAAAAATATATAACTACATAAAAGAGGATAAACCCCAAATTTAAAACAAGATAAATTCACATATAAAATAATTAACAAATATGACATAATGAATCTATAAAAAAAATTAACATCATCCAATTTTGACTAAGCAAAAATAGGTACACATATTGAAATGGTAGAAAGTTCAAATTACATTTATGTAAAAGAATGTATGTTATTGTGTAATGCCAAATTAAAAAAGATAAAAAAATATATAAATTAAAAAAACATCAAATTAAAAATAAAAGAGAAAATGCATAAATTAAAAAAAAAAGATAAAATAAATATAAATTAAAAAAGAAGAGAAAAAGTGTATATTGGTTTAAGTGAGCTTAATTAAAAAATAACAAAAAAAATACACACTACACTCCCTGAAAGATGGCGAGCCCAACCCCTTCAGCATAAGTGAGGATTTAGTCCCTTCCTAATTAAATAATTAATTTTATTGCAACAATTAAATTAAATATAAAATTAAATAAAATACAATACTCTCCTGCAATCAATTGAGAATTATAACAAAGATATTGAAAAATCAATAACAAAATATCAATATAAATACATCTATTTCAATGTTAAGCACTATAAAATTATTTAAAATTAATTCTTATTTCAAATATACCTTTATTTCAAATATACCTTTATTTGAAAAAACATAACTATAAATATAACACACAAAATGACATACACATACACCATAAAACTATATACATATAATACCTATATACATCCAACACAAACACAAGCAAAAACAAAAAAAAATATATAACAACTACATAAAAGAGAGGTAAACCCCAATCTTAAAACAAGGTAAATTCAAATATAAAATAATTAAGATATATGACATAAGGAATCTATAAAAAAAATTAACATCATCCAATTTTGACTAAGCAAAAATATGTACACATATCGAAATAGTAAAAAGTTCAAATTACACTTATATAAAAATATGTATGTTATTGTGTAATGTCAAATTACTAGAAAAAAAACAACAAATTAAAAAAGAAGAAAACATGTATAAAGAAAGAGAATTACATATCCATTATGTGATTTGAAATACAATTTTAACACCAAGATATATAACTTTATTTGAAAAACATAACTATAAATATAACACACAAAATGACATACACATACACCATAAAACTAAATAAATATAACACCTATAAGCATCCACACAAACCCAAACAAAAACAAAAAATATATAACTACATAAAAGAGGATAAACCCCAAATTTAAAACAAGATAAACTCACATATAAAATAATTAACAAATATGAGATAATGAATCTATAAAAAAAATTTAACATCATCCAATTTTGACTAAGCAAAAATAGGTACACATATCGAAATGGTAGAAAGTTCAAATTACATTTATGTAAAAGAATGTATGTTATTGTGTAATGTCAAATTAAAAAAATGACAAATTAAAAAAGATAAAAAAATATATATAAATTAAAAAAACATCAAATTAAAAATAAAAGAGAAAATGCATAAATTAAAAAAAAGATAAAATAAATATAAATTAAAAAAGAAGAGAAAAAGTGTATATTGGTTTAAGTGAGCTTAATTAAAAAATAACAAAAAAAAAATACACACTACACTCCTTGAAAGATGGCGAGCCCAACCCCTTCAGCATAAGTGAGGATTTAGTCCCTTCCTAATTAAATAATTAATTTTATTGCAACAATTAAATTAAATAAAAAATTAAATAAAATACAATACTCTCCTGTAATCAATTGAGAATTATAACAAAGATATTGAAAAATCAATAACAAAATATCAATATAAATACATCTATTTCAATGTTAAGCACTATAAAATTATTGAAAATTAATTCTTATGATTAAAAACTTGCAAAACTACAAACAAACAAATAAAAAAATTGAGATATTTCCAGCAAAGAAACTATGAGATATTTCCAACAAAGAAACTAATTATATAGAAACCTTACCAGAAACAAATAAAAAGACTCAAATATTTCCCAAAAAAACTAAGTCTATTTAAGCTAAACTAAATTTATGCAGAAACCTAACCAAAAAACAAATGAAAAGAATGAGATATTTCCAACCAACAAACTAAGAAACCAAACCAAGAAACCAAACCAGATTATGCTGCGGATAAACCAAACTAAACCTTTTTCTACATCCATTTTGGTATGCCCATATGACGGAGTCTCCAGAAGGTCTATCGACAATTGGTTTGTAGCCATCAGTTCTGCAACTTGGTTGAAAATGGCCCTCTACCGGAAACAAAGTTTAATATAAAAGCGGGTTACAGGCTAAATTAGACCAAACAATAATGAAAGTTAAAAACTCAGAAATGTGAAAGGCGGAGACAGAGTAGCCCTTGGTTGAGAAGGAGAAAGAATGGCGGTTGGATGGATGGATACTCGGCTAAAGAAATGGTCAGAAAATACCTTGTTCTGGGTGTGGTTTAAGATTGGAATCCTCGCACTTCAAAGGCTGAAGAAATGAACAGAAAGAAAGAAGAAATTTCTGAAAAGTAAGGACTGCGGTTGAAGGTTAAACTAGACTAGACTAATGGAACAGAGAAACTAAATTAATAGCAGGACTGGATGGACAGATGATGCCTGTTCCTGTTGTGGTCTGACTTGGATGGATAAATGATACCTTGTTCTCCAGATGGTGAAAGAACTCTGAAATGAATGAGATAATTGAAGAAATTAAAACAAAGAAAGAAAACTAAAATGATTGGGATTGATGAAATAAAGAACTACGGTTTCTGACAGGAGATGTGCCTGGAATTGAAGCCCTGCGATTATTGACAGAGATCATCGATCTTTATTTCCCGGCTCTTCAAATGGGGTTCCTCTCCATCACAACAATTGAGCATAAAAGAGTTGGACCAGACCCTAAAGGCAATGCAGAATAATTTTAACATAATGAAATCAAGGTCATGCATGAGATTTGAGATAAACACATGTTGATTAAGGTTTTTTTGAGATATACACACAGAGATTAAGGTCACTGAAATGAATTTACAAAATGAACTATGCCATCTGTGAGAACAGAGGCCAAAGAAGAAAACAATAAATTGTACTTGCAATTAAAAGAAGCCAATATTGAGAGATAACAATGACATTTAAGCAGCTCAGCCTCCCTTCCTTTGATATTGTTTGCTTCAGCCGTGGATGATCCGATTGCCTCCTCTATCACATGCAAACTTCACTTAATTGACTTGGCACAGGCATAGACTCAGAGTCACGTAGGCTCAGACTTAGATGCCAGACTACAGACAGACTGAGACATCCAACCACACAAGACAGACTGAGACGTCCAACCACACAGAGACATGGCAGACTAGACCAGAGGTGGAGGAGGATTAAGAAGAAAACATTAAATTTCAAATTTATGTAAGATTGGATGATATATAGACTTCTCCTTTCAACGGATACAAAATTCCCTCTCTCCAACAAACTCAATGAAAATTTCAAAATTGGTGCACCCCACCGCCCTTAAAATATGGGTAAATTAAAAAAGCTTTCATGCTTTTCTTTTCTTCAATTTCGATTCATGCTTTTTTGTTTTTAATTTCTTTAATTTCTTGCTTTTTTGTTTTAATTTATTTTTATTCCTGCTTTTTACAATGAATCTGTTAGCCATGTTTTTCCATAATTTTGTGGATTTTCTAGATTCTATTTTTAAATGTGGATTTTCTAGATTTTATTTTTAAATTTGTACAAAGTTTCATATGAACTTGCATAAAGTCTCATGTGATTTTTTTTTTTTGGTTTCTATGTGGACAGAGGTGAGTTTGACATATATGGAACAACAATACTGAAAATTGAGATGTTGAATTGGAAGTATTACTCAGAGTTGCTAGCTGCATGAGTGAGATACGAAGAGTGGTTTAGCATCCAAATTCGGGGTTTCAGTAATTTCCACTGGTATTTGAAACAAAAATGAAGGTACTTCGCCAAGAATAAGTTAATGTTTGCATGGGATTCAGAAAGACCGATATATGGTATATGGTACTCTTGAAATGCATATGGATTAGTAACTTGGTTCACTCTCCATATTTGGTTGAGCGGTGTTGTTTATGATGAGTTTATAGCCTTTATGATTCATACTGTGAATGTGCTTGTTACACCACTATCTTAATTTCTTGCATCTTCTCCCACGTCTATCTTCAACCTCTAAGTTTGAGGTTGTTCACTTCTAGAGGCTCATAGAATCATTTGGCTACATTGCAATTTGAGTATTGTGAAATTTGCAAATATGGGATCAGTCGGAAGTCCCTGTTTATGAAAGTACACATGTTTATACAGAAAATCTTATAAAATGGAGTTTAGCAACCTCAGGCATCTCACGTGGCTACATTTATATGTTCTTCTTTGGGTATTGCATTGCGATGGTGTTTAGGTTTGTATATTCCGGATTTTGATGGAAATCAGAATTGTGTCACTCAGGCTCGTGACCATTAGAGATATCTCACAGGTAGCCATTACTGCAAATCCTATGACAAAATGGGTAGCTTTCATTCAACTCTGGAAGAGTGAATTGTTTCATGCACATCAAAAGAGGGAATAAATGTGGTAGCTGCAGAGCTGTATAAAGAAAAGCGGTTAAATTTAATAGGTTTTTTGTCATGTTGCCTTTGGTTGCATGGTATTCATGTTTATGATTATGGTAAGTTGAAGGTATTGATATTTGGACTTGATGAAGATGGCAGGTCACACGTGAAAGTGAATGGTTCGAATATTTTTAGTGCCTATACTAGTTTTTCATTTTATGCACTTGCTTCAGCCAAGGTACAACGAGAGACAATCATGGATGAAATATTCCATGAAGTTGGACAATCACTGGTAGATTTTGGCAACAATCCTCAATGTGAAAATAAAATTATCAACGAAGGAAATCATGATGGGCTCAAGGGATGGGAAATTTGTGCAAACTTAATTTGGTATCATCAACGTAGGTGAAACTGTAGTAATCTTATAAAAAGTTCCTTTGAATTTGGAAACCATTTATTCACTAAATTTGTTCCTCTAGCCATTGTTGTATCTTTGGTAGATAATTTGCAATGTAATAGTTGATAAGTGTTTTTGGCAGTTTGTTTGGTGACATAACATAGGATAAATTGAAATCTAATAGTTGATAACTGTTATTAACAATCTTTTGTTGAAGCAACCTCTGTGTTTGTCAGGTAAATAAACAACTTAGGTCACCCACAGAATTTATGTGTGCTTTAAATAACAAAAATGGAAGGAACATGCTATAGAAAAATATTTAACAACTATATTGCCGAGAAAACAAACAATATAGAGTGTGGTTCTTAGAACCTCGTTAAAAATAGATTCTTCCTTGGAGCTTGGAAATTGAACTACAATTAAGAGTCTTACACCAAGGAATGAAATTGTAATTAAAAAAAAAGGAGGTATGGGCTGTCCTATAATAATAAAAAAGGAAGGTTCTTGAATAAGAGGCTTAAAATAACCCAAAGGAATTTTGCATTTTGAGGATTTGGATGAGGAGACGACTCCTCTTCCCTATCTTTTTGCATCTTCTTGTTGTTCCATCACCACTTACTTTTTCCCAAGGAAAACATCCTGGGAAACTCAGGGAATGGTTTTCAACATCCATACCATCCCAACTAAGTCGTTGACATAGACTACTATACCTAACCCGCGGGGATTTGAACCAAACACATGCTAGCACAGAACTAGTCAAATGTCCAGTAACATTGCTGACAACAGGTTGAGCTAACTCCTTGTGTTACTTCCAACACCACTTGACATGTTATTTATGAGATTTTGCTTACATGTGTTCATTTTATGTCTTTACATCTTTCTTTCTAGTATTGAAGTTTTTTGTCGCTCTGTGCTTAGATCTTATATATTTCCTTATTGTTGTTAGTGTAGCTGTAAGAGCTAATGTTGCACTCCCACTATGTATAACAATAATTTTACTCTTTTAGCCCCATCGACTTACTTTTGTGGTCATTCATTGGACATTAATAAATTTATCTTAGTTGATCTGATCTACCTATTAACTATGGTTTGTGAATGATTGCTAACAATTGTACTAATTTATGGTGAAAACTGGAACTTATCAATGTCATTGTCTATTGTTTTAAACAATGTTTCAAACTCTTGGTCACTTTTAGCTTTGTACTTGTGTTTGAAGCAATAAATAATTACAAAAGTCAATTGAAGAGATTCACTTTTAGCTTTTAAAAAATTCAATTGAAGAGCTTCACTTTTAGCTTTGAACTTGTGTTTGAAGCAATACATAATTACAAAACAACATTTCAAACTCTTGGTCACTTTTAGTTTTGTACTTGTGTTTGAAGTAATAAATAATTACAAAAGTCAATTGAAGAGATTCACTTTTAGCTTTTACAAAAGTCAATTCAAGAGATTCAATTTTAGCTTTCACAAAAGTCAATTGAAGAGCTTCACTTTTAGCTTTGTACTTGTTTTTGAAGCAATACATAATTACAAAAGTCAATTGAAGAGCTTCGGTTTTAGCTTTTACAAAATTCAATTGAAGAGCTTAAAGAAAAATCAAGAGAGCTTAAAGCAATGATCAAATAGCGTGGAGCTTGGACCCACGTTTCATTTGACAGCTTATATCATAAAAAATTTCAAGCTGATGAGTTTATTCAAGCCGCTTGGGATGTATCTCCATTATCATGCATTAATTTTGGATCACCCCAGGGTGATGTTGGGTCCCATTTGCTAAAAAATTGCAACCATTACATCGCCAATGAACTGTTTCTTGAGTGATAGAGCCCGTCCACATGGAAGCGTCGACTTCAGTCTTAAAGGGTGCCAATTTGATGGTCTAGTTGATATCCATTGTTGATAGCTGCTGATTGTTGGCGTTTCTCAAACATCCTTTTGGACCTAATTTGTTGAGCTCATAAAATCTCACTCTTTAGTCATGGAAGTGTTGGGAGCAGCTAGCGTAGCCACTAGTTGATTCACCAATCTTTTCCATTGGAAGTTGGACAAATTGACTCATGCTACTGGATATCCTTGGATATGTGGTGGAATGGAACGAGTAGCCTAAGTGGGTGTTCTTTTAATAAATTAGAGTTGGTTAGGTTTCTATGGGTAGGAAAAAAAAGGCCTCCTTTTCCACTTTTTCCCTTATTATTAATATTATTATTATTATTATTATTTTAAAATAAGAGGTTTTTGAGTTTTTAAAATAAGCCATCCCTCTCTATTACAATATTTTATCATTGTGGATTTGAATATAAATTATAATTTTAAGATATTTGAGTTTAATTCCGAAAGAGATATTAGTTCAATTTGGCTGACACGTGCGAGATAGTCAACTTAGGTGATTTTGGCTCACTCCTTGAAGTCTACTTTCAAATACAATGCTAAAATGATCACATTAATCTAATAAATGTTGTCAATTTTTTTTAAATGAAATAAACAAATTGATGACATCTTTCTTACAGAGGTTAGTAATTAGAAAAGTGATAAGAAATTGTGGGCAAGCTTCCTACAATAAGAGATTATGCTTACAATCCCACCAAACAAAGAGACTATCATGAGCATAAACCAATATAGAATTTCTTGAACTTTCATTAGATCAATATGTATTCCGTGATAAAAGTATAGTGATTTCAAATACGGCTAATGGATTTAATAACCCAAAAAAACATGGCTTCATACAAATAGACTATGATGTTTATAAAATATTGTTTTTCTTGGGTCCAAATGAAAAGCTTATAATTTTGAAGAAACAGACACCACACAACTCATTCATGTCAATGATTTGAAATATCTAATATTTATTTATGTGCAATACATTTTTTCTTAAATGTGTGTCAGAATTGAGAGCCCTGTAATCCACGCACAGCTAAACCAATCTTGTTTGTCCTCACTGACAAAAAAGGTACATAGTCCTTTGTTAGGTGCGCTTGCTCCAGTATGTAACAATTTGTAAGTTAGGACAAGTGATCAAGAAGCCTATACCAAGTTCAGGTTCAATGTATCCTCCATCAGATAGACAATACTCTTTACAAAATGCATTGAAAAACATTAGGATGATAGGAATGAAGGTTTTGTTGGTTTACCGACTAATTACAAAAGAAAGTACCATTGTGGTTACCAATAAGAAACAAGGTTACAACTGAAGTTGGCATGCCTATTGTAGAGTATTTTGTGCATTTTCTCAACAAATATGAATGAAGGAAGGCGATTGACATCAAAGATTTTATGAATAATTTAAACCCTTTAGTTTTTTTATTGAAATTTGTGCCAAACTTTAATGTTGATGTGGTAATGATTTATTACTTATGTTAGAGTAAAAAAAGATGAGTAAAAACACCATAAAATTTTCGTTGGAGGAATGTACACTCCTCAACACATGACCCAAATTCTTGCCTTGATTGAACTCACCATCGATACTGTTGACACCATACCATAGCTCTTCACACTCAATATTTCCATCATGAACATGTGACCTAAATGTATATTCATTGGATGAATTAGTTCAATCCTACAATTGCCCACACATCTCTATCATTTAAACTACCATTTTCATCCTCCCTCAATCCAACATAATTTATTTCTCATTTCATCT
>LPNX011203404.1:157927-169743 GCA_001517045.1 Pseudotsuga menziesii
TACTCAACCTTAGTTGTCTGGATTCATTATTGTTAGGGTTCTTATGTTAGTGTTGCATTTTTAACTTCAAATTTCAGCATCGATGTCAATGTTTCGGGCATGTCACAGATGCATATTCTATATGTATTGTGGAACAATGGTAAATAATATCATGAAACTTCTGGTTATTGAGTCAAATTAATTAGTGTGCTCATTTGTTGTGGATAAATGAGTCATAGCAAAGACAACTAAACATGTTCTTATTTTATTGTTGTTTGATACAATTATAAGGTTTTATTCATCAAAATTGAAGATTTGTTTTAGTAATGGAAAACATCATATTTAAAGGGATGAACTTATCTTCAACTAGCAATGACCATTTATAGTAGGAAAATGAAAATAGGTAACCACAAAGCCCTATTAGGCATGCTAACGGTTTCCATCGCATATGTTTAGATATGGCCACATACAACACTAAATGATTCCAATGATTTGAATATAGTGATGGTTTAGATTGTGTTTATGGTAAATATGATGATATAGATGTTGTGTGTAGTCAATTTTCATTCGTATCATCGATACCACCTCTTGTATAAATATTGAATTTATATGTATTGTGACCAATAATATGCCTTTCGAATTGTTGGTTGTTTTGTGCTTTTTAGTTTTTAATTTTCCATGGTCATAAACGGAAATGGAAAGTGCTTGGCACTGCTTCCACTTTTCGACATGCTGTCATGTCTCTAAACAGTTTAAGTCATGAAAAATAAATACATTTAAAAATGAGTAAAAAGTATATTGGCAAGGTTGGTGAGAAGTGCATTATTGTAAAATAATAACAAAATTATATTGTAACATACAACATGATTGGATAGTCAGAGTACATTGGTTTGCTTGACAACCAGTAAATTTTTTAAAATAATGATAAAGTATGATGTAATATAAATCTTTTTTGAATAATTTGAAATTTCAATATATTTTTTTGTTTGTTAGTCTTTAACCTCGGTTTTCATTTTGGACTAAAAATGATTTTTTTTTCTAAATTAGAAATGTTTAAACCAACCTGAATCTAAATCTCAGGCTCTATCAAGAATCAATAAAGATCAGATCTCCGGAAGTGCAAACCTTCTTGAACATAATACCTGAAATCCAAAGAATTTACACCTAGAAGATTTGATCCCTCTAGACCCTTGAAAACGATGATATACAGAAACCTGGTCATCATGCATGCCACAATGTTCGGAGGTGATATAAAGTACCATATAACCCTAAACATGCCAAAGCACCTGATAGTAACTAAGATAGCACTGTGCGGGCAACTGTAATAACACCCATGACAAAGTAAGCCCTGGAGCTCAGCTCAGTTGCAATGCAGATGAAGAGTGTCCGTTAGGGCCGCAATAAGCTCCATTCTTCTGATCATTATTATCGCGATGGCTCTCAATCTGCCATACTTCGGTACTCACAGGCTCTCTCCATAGCACCTGCATCTCAATCGTTTTCCCCTTTGTCTTCTATATCAAGATCTGCCGCTCCAGCGTGACCAATCCTGCGCTAGCATTGAATATCGCTTTCATAGCCCTAGGAATTTCCATCCAAATCATGGGAACAATTTCTTTTGTTCGCTCCCCCGTAAAAAGCGTCAGTGACTTGCGTCGATGACTCTGACTCGGCAGTCGGGGGCATTAATTTTTATGTGTTGAGATTAAACAAATTCATAATCATCAAACACCGACTACACAAGTCTATCATGTACTGTGCATTGCCTTATAAACTGCAAAATTTTGGTTTATTTTCTATTGTAATATTATTTGTGTGATTAAGTGGATGGATGTGGGAAATAATATTTGTCAGCGAGAATTAAGCTCCCGTTCTTGTATTTAATCTTTGGTTATTATTATGAGGATAGTTTATATTTTTTTGTTTTTATATTTTTTCTTATTATTTTAATGGTCAACAAAATATATTTATCTTTTTTTCACTTTGATCTCCATCATAATTGGAAATATTATTTTTAACCGACGTTTATAAGAGGAACGTTACAAGAGGAACATTTACAACCTTACATAAAGTTACAAGTTCTCCTCCATATTGGCTATAGAGTGCCTCTCAGAGCAATGAGTAACATTACATAACGTTACAACATCTCCATCATAAAATTTATAGCCAACGTTACATAACCTTACAACATCTCCATCATAATATTTATAGCCAACATTTACATGAGGAACGTTACAACACATTACGTTACAAGATCTCTTCCCCATACTAGGCTGTAGAGCATCTCTCAACCCAATAACTAGGTTCTACTGAAAAAAGATATTTACAACAACACATAATCAATTGTTTGCCATACCCTAATATTATTAATGAAATATATTAAATATGACAACAATATAAGAATAATTTATGAATATGAGCATTATATGTATTGCATCATGTTTTCTTCCACTTTATATATAAAATATAATAAAATGAGTTCTTTTTATTTTAACAAGATGCTTTCGAATATTATTAGTGAAAGCTGATCATGTTCTTCGAATATTATTAGGTGGGAGTATTTATGTAAATGGTGAGTGGACCTACACGGAAAAACCTATGTCTAGGATATTTCAACATTGGTAGAAACCATGAAACAATTTTGGCTTTACCATTAATTTTTTGAACGAGAGTCTTATAGTTTTTCACCAAAGAACTACACCTTTACTTAAAGTGACATACTCATTTTTTTTATTTTTAATTTTTTTTGTCTATAAGGATTTCAATTTTTGGGGCTTGAGGATTTGTAGAGGAATAGATTTGTCATAAGAAAGAATGACTGACATAATAAAAGATGAACCGAGAATCTTTGAATGTGATTCTTTTCTGAATTAGAAAGTTAGCTATGAGCACGACTCTATGAGCACAATGAAGTTTTAAGAAGACATGACGTGATCATAGCAATAAAAGATAATGAACTAAAGTAGTGATGCAACAAACACTACAACAAAATTAAATATGAAGTTGTTAAGACATTGCAAAATAGGTTGACCAATAAAGGTTCAATGTAGTAAAATAACTATATGTATTATATCTAATTAATATAATGTGTATTGGTAATTTTTACTTCTATATCTATATATATACATGGCAGCCTTGTTGAATCGATATCACAATACTATTAAATTATTATATTCAATATATTTCCTTTTTCCTTTTGGATATATGACTTTATACATTTACATGAGTCTATATAGAACAATATGATATAATGATCACAAATCATATAAAAAGCTTAATTGTCTCTAGTGTTGAAAGTACATGCCAATAATGTTGTAATGTAAATTGTATTTTGGATATATAAATGTGTATATTTGGGATATTTAATAGATTAGTTTGACAAGAGTATATAATGTAAATTGTATTTTGGATATATAAATGTGTATATTTGGGATATTTTATAGATTAGTTTGATAAGAGTATATAATTGTTTGTTCAGGGTCTTGAATCTTATTGTGGATTTGAACATAAATTGTAATTTCTATAGAACTGAATTTATTTCCTTATTTAAAATGAGATATTAATGCAATTTGGCTAACACATGCAAGATAGTCAACATTAAGTAATTTAAGATCACTAGGCTTGAAGTTTACTTTCAAAGACAATGCTAAAAGGATCACATTGGTCTAACAAACATTGTTAAAACTTTTTGTAATGAAATAAATAAATTAACAAAAAATGTTAAACTTTTTGTAATGAAATAAATAAATTGATAGCATCTTTCTTACAAAGGTTAGTAATTAGAGAAGTGATAAGAAATCATGGACAAGCTTCCTATAATAATAAATTATGCCTACAAGTTCTCCAAACAAAGAGACTATTATGAGTATAAGCCATTGAAGAATTGCTTGAACTTTATCTAGATCAATATGTATTTCATGATAAAAATATAGTGCTTTTGAATGTGACTAATATATTTGGTAACCAAAAAACATGACTTAATACAAATAGCCCATGCCATTTATAAAATATTGTTTTTCTTAGATCGAAATGAAAATATTATAATTTTGGAGAACAAATAGACACTGCACAACTCATTAATTTCAATTGTATGAGCTATGGAATATTTATTATATATTTATGTATGACACAATATTTTTGTTTTTTTAAATGTGTGTCACATTTGAGAGCCTTATAACCTACACAGATCTAAACCGATCTTGCTCATTCTCATTGACACAAAAGGTACATGGTCTTTTGTTAGGTGCAGTGGCTCTATTATCTAATACTTTTTAAGTTAGTATAGGTGATCAAGAATATTATCCCATTCTCAAGTTCAATGATATGTGGCCCCTCTGTTTTTGAAGACCTGGTAGCCGAATATCAATGGACAATGAATACATGAATAATTGCACAAGAGGAGGCAATGAAAGATAAGCATGGTATTAATGCGTTTGAGTATGAGAATTTTGGTTGTAACCGTATTGATGTGGTCAAAAGTAACCGTTGTAAATTGTATAAAATTCATGGAGGGCCAAGACAGGAGGAGAGAAGTTTCTAGAGAAATAAGTCTAGTGAGGTGTTTGTGTGATGGATGTCTATCCTATGATGTTGTACAAGTGATGTAATAGTTTGTATATTACTGCGAAAAGAATAATAAAAAATGATGGTTTTGGTTCCTGTCAAATTTTGTTGTGTTGGATGTTTGATGTAAAATACCCCGTGTGCCTTAATGCGTTAAGTGATGTGCTTGCAAAATAGATGTCTGCAATAATACGTTTACTAATCCTTTTCCACCAATAAGCCCTTATACTGCATTCATAACATCATTATCATGTAACCAAAAGAAATTAACCAGCACAACATAATAATACAACAAATAAGACAACCATATTCACGTGGTTCACCCCAACCTTGGGGTTATGTCCACCAAAGATAGTCCAGACCAAACCATCCAGATCTTTATTAAGTATTCAATAAATGTTTACAAAAGCACAATTCCAGTACTGAAATCTTTCAACAATTATCTCATATAGAGGGATAAACCCAACTTTGCAAAATTAGCCTTAGTGCATGGCCATTTATTTTGGAAGCAAAAATTTATTAACATAACACCCAAGACTTTAACTTATCTGTTCCAAGTGAAAATCTATGGCCACCCCTAAATCTTGACTGAAATACACTGGGGCTAGAGTTTTCCTACATTTTTGGAGCTAACCCACAGAGGGAGACCTATCTGTCAAACATAGTATACTCAGGTTTTATTAATTAAAAAAAAGATTAAAATGAGGACAGGCATAAACCACACGAAGGAGCATAGAGTGCATGGTGTAAATTCATCACCCAGTTCATCATTCTGAAATCACTGCACATACTAGGTCAATTGCCAAGGTTCATAGGTATAAAACTCTATCTGATTTCAATGTTACAAAGGTCGTTGCCTTTAGAGCTCTTCATTTTTGTGAAGCATGGAACTTAGACCCACTATTATCCTATATGGATACTAAGCCAGTTCAAAAGTAAGAGTGATGGAAAGCGTGCGGCATAGATCATTCTAGGATACTGAGTTTTGTTTTCTCTTCAACGTGCTAGAGAAAGGAGGCGTGTGCACCATGCTGGATTCCCGGATCCTGGTATTGGTCCTTTGCATTTCAGATCAAGAGGGTTTATAGGGAGACGCAATGGCAGAGAGGGATCAACCCAACTAACTCCGATGACCATTGGCATGGTTTGATGGAAACAAGTCAACCACCATTCCTCATCACAGTTCTGGAGAATGTTGACAGGGCTACCACTTGTACATTTTCTGTTGGATGATGGGGTTAGATGCTTAGGCATAGAACCCTATGATACTAGGGACATGCACATTGATATTTGGATGCACTTGCTAGGACTAAGGTGACCAGATTTGACCTCTAATTTACTTATAGAATTACTAATCAGTCCATCGAAAAGGTAGGCAACAGGATGGCCATGTCCTAACCCTTACAATAAAAAAAATACTATATCGATCATTTCAGCAAGAGGATAATTAATACCCTAAAGTCAAAACTGTGATTTCAGCAGTTTGGGTGCGTGTTGAGGTATAAATATCTGACAAAGCTTGTCGTGTTTAGCTGTGACATTCAACCCTTAAGCTTTTTAACACAAATATGTCCAGACCCTCAACAGGATGCCATCTATTATAATATATATATATATATATATAATTTGGATTCTTGAGTAAGAATGCACTTAAATGGAACTCGAGTTACCTTCAAAACGTCATAGGGAAGATTCCTGGGCTTGCAAGATCACCAATGGATACATAATTGACTCCAAGAAAGATAGTTCAAGGCCTTAATCCTTGAAGGATAGGTGCGTAGCTGAGGCTGAGGCTTAGAAATTATGAATAGACGCCCAGATCTCAATCCTACGAAGCTAATTTGCAGCCATGGAACTAAGAACCATCTTCCTACGCTATTCCAGAAAGACACAATCCTCGGTGGAAAGAGAATGCTATTCAACACTCCCATCCCTCCCCTATAAATAAACCACTCATTTATTTCCCTAAGGCTGTGTTCCTCGACCACAATTGCTAAGCATGGCAATTTTTCCATTACACTTGTTTGGAGGATTTTGGGCTGAGAAATCCCAAGATTAAGGTGACTGTTTCTGCCCTAAAATTAGGGCATTCAGAAATCATTTAATTCTTACCGTGGCGTAACCAATAGTTTCAGAAAATCAAATAAATCCCTCTCCTCTTGTCAAGCTGGAATTATCACACGAATGGAGGAATCAATTCTTTAGTTTTTAAATAACCACATATATATATTTATATTATTATCAATGTTATTTTATATAATTAAAATTAATTCGCGCCCTTTTTTTGTTATTTCTCCTTTTACTTTTGACATAATTTTTATACAAGAAAAGGATGAAATCCTCTCTTTCCTTTTGACATAGTTTATACAATAAACCTATGCCAATTTATATATATAAGGTAAAGACTCAATCTACCTTTTTCCTTTTGACT
Source organism: Pseudotsuga menziesii (assembly GCA_001517045.1). Classification (NCBI taxonomy): domain Eukaryota; kingdom Viridiplantae; phylum Streptophyta; class Pinopsida; order Pinales; family Pinaceae; genus Pseudotsuga; species Pseudotsuga menziesii. The sequence continues at coordinate 164,901 of LPNX011203404.1, forward strand.
AACTTATATAATAAACCTATGTCAAGAGGACTTACTCTTATCCTTTTAGTTTGACATAATTCTATGTCATTTTATATAAGAAGATGACTTTAATCCATCTATCAATTTTTATTTATTTATAATAGAATGATTTATCCATAGTTTATAAGGTGACCAACTCATATAGTTTCTTAACCGTTGATTCTTTGGGATGGTTTTCCCCTTTGGTTCTCCCTACTTTATGGTTAACCTCTCAACTCTTTTGTCAAGGTCACTATCCTTCAAATTTCTTAGACCATGTCTTACTTATGTTTGATATTATGTAGTTGGCCATTTAATTGAGCTAAACATGGTGATACAGAAATCCCTGTAGGATGCTATAGCCATGATGAAACCAAAGCTACATTATCATAGTCAAGGATTTCTTTCTCTTTGACCATTTCCTGTTCTTTTCCTCATGGTTTCAGTTGCCCGTCATTGAGCTGCATCCAAATCTTACCTCTCCTAAGTAAATTTGGGTTAGTATTGAATACAAGGTCTTACTGGTGGGGCCTTGGCCTTGGGCTCCTCACCAGAAGACGAACACAATATTATTCAATAGTTTACAATGCATTCAAGGGTCTATACGAGGGATGTTACATTTGATGGATGTTTAATGGATAAGAATGTGTTATAAATTATATTTGTTTATTCTTGTATTTTCTGTAATGTTGCACATTGCTTATTTATTCTTGTACAATTTGAGTGAAAGATAAAATCAACCCTATAGTTGCAGATATGTTCTTTCACTAGTATTTCCCTCATCTAACACTAGTCTTGGTTGTGCCTCAGGTAAGACTTCCTTCTCTTTTGAGAAAACCTGAAATGCTAGTGCATCTAGACTACTCTACAATAGACCTTTGTTGGCTCTCTCGTATCCTTTCTCAGATTCCATTCTTATTCATCCACATACTCGCACCTACCATCCCTTAGGTTTAAATATATTATATTAAATTATATTAGTTTTAATATTTCAATTTTGAAAAAAAAGTTATTATTATTATTAAATATAATAATAAATTTCTTACCTCTAAGCCCAAAAGTCCCTTGTACAACATCCATTGCATCTTATAGTGACGAATTCATAAATATCCTTAAGAAAATCCTTAAGGATATAGATGAAATAAAGAAATCTATTGACGAAACGTTTAAAGAAAATGAATATGGATGTGAAAATCACGTAGAACAAACCACCCAAGCTAATGTAAAAGATGAAGATACAATAGACTATTATGTCATTTCCGATGAGAGTAATGGCATCAATCAAGATATTGCACAAGACAAATATATAACATACCCTAGTAATGAAGAAAATGATAATGAAATAATTGACAAGGAGAAAGATGATCTTTACCAAGATTGTGATAAGAGCCAAGCCGATGTTACTAAAAATAACAACGATCAATGCATTGACAATAATATCACAATAAAAAACACACGAAGCACATATGTCATCACAAGGACTTCTATAAAGAACATCAAGGAAAGCAACTATAATATCTATCAGACACAAGATAAGACTGATGTTCTTAGGAGCATTATAAGCACAAAGAGCCCGCTCAAGGGAACTGACACAAAATATGTTGGGAATAACAATACAAAAATAGTTAAGGTCGTCATGTATGTCGAGCAAGTTCAATTGACGACAAACATAGTTAAAAGAAGCAATCACACAAGCGGAAAAAGTGTAAACAAAACTTTACCAAGTTCATACTTAATGAAAATACCAAGACAAAATAATCAAAATGAAGCAATGGTCGTAATCGAAATTGCATCTCTCAAGTCATCAGTGCGACAGAGAGCCAGGATAAAAGACAGCATGAGAAAAATCAACTTTGAGGACAAATCTTTCCCAAGGGGAAGGAAATGTTACAACAATAAAATAGTAAATAAATAGGTTATAACTATTAGTAATAGTAATTAATTATTAAATATAGTTATGAAGAGAAATGTCTCATCAATATTTGATGGCCAAGCCATATTTAAGGCGGAAATATCCATTGTATTTTATCATCCATTCATATATATATATTAATATTTATACATTATTATTTGAAGATGGAACATCTTCCCCCTTAGTATCCAAATACAGATTCTCCATTACACCAGATACGATTTTACATTGGCATCAAAGTGTATTTTCTCTTTCGGCATTGGGGTCGGATTCCACTCATCCACTCCCTCTTCTCCCCGCTACTCCATCACCTCTGCCCCTCCATCACACATTCACCCACACTGCTGCTATAATCTCCCCTTCATTCCTGCACATTTGTTCATCCCCACCTCCTTCACGTCTGTGCTTCACTCTTCACATCCCTTCACATCCCACGCTGCTTCACCCTTCTTCACACCAGCACCCACATACTGCCCTGCCCTTCTTGTTGCCTCCTCACCTTCTTCCCCAACTAATATGCACTCCAAACTCCACTCTTGCACTCCAATCCTCACTCTACCCACATGTTTCTCCCACTGCTCTAGCCCCTCTACGCGTTCCACGCTGCCTCCCTTCTATTGCTCCCAGTGCACTCCAAATCCTCTATTGTATCTTAAAGGTTGCAAATAGTATGCACTATCCAATATTCCAAATGGGTCTCTCCCAATTTCTTGAATGATGAGATGCTTTTTCCAATTAAATATTAGGGTTTTGTCCAACCTAGATGGAAATGTTCTTTGTGGATTTTTCCTAGAGGTATGTCTAATGAAACATCTTATTATTTTATTCCATTTTCGGTATTTAAATGAACCATACATATTTCCCAAGACAAAACTTGAGCAAGTGAAATATGAACAAACATATCTCAAGTTCATATCTTTTGAACCTAGCCTAGGGATATATACCCATGCTAGCACAAATGAATCATTGATATTTCATATCCTACAATGTTAGGCACAGGGAATAGTCATCCACTAAAGGAGACACTTATGAGAATATTTGTAGTAATATCACTAATGATCCTAGCCTTATTATCTAATGTATGTTAGTGTTTCAAGAAATAAATTATTCACCTATGTAATCACCACCATTGACTTATTATCCTACACCAAACCCAACAATAAAACTAGTGTAGCCTTTATATAGGAATGAGATGGTACTTCATCCAAATTTCTCTTTTTTCCCTCCAAAGAAAACAGAAAAGGGGAAAAACCCTATCATTTTTTAGCAACATTTTTGTTTGTGAAACTACTAGAAAATAAGTAAGAACAACCATATTTTGAAGGAAAAAATGGTATGACTTTAAAAAAAAATTTGTAGGGTATCTCATAATCTAGTTTCCTTTCCAACTGGAATAACATCATTCCAGCATTGTATGAGAGAGTTTTTCCTAAAATTGTACTTGTTGACCAAAGATGGAAATTGTAAAAACAATTATCTTTTAAGTGGTTTTATAGTAGAGTTAACCAAAAAAATTTAACAACATTTTTGTTTGACAAACTACTAGAAAATAAGTAAGAACAACCATATTTTCAAGGAAAAACTGGTATAACTTTGGAAATGTGTTCGTAGGGTATAACTCTCATAATCTAGTTTGCTTTCCAATTGGAATAACATCATTCCCACATTGTATGAGAGGGTTATGCCTAAAATTGTACTTGTTGACCCAAGATGAAATTGTTAAACCAATTATCATTTTAGTGGTTTTATAGTAGATTTAGCTAAAAGTTGAATGTTTTTAAAGATTTGTTTCACAGGGATATATCCATTGGAATCTATTTTCCAAACAAAAATTAACCATGCAATTTTAGTGTCAGATGAAAATAGACACTACTTGTCCCAAATTTTGCCCTATTAACAATATCGAGTTTAAGTTGTTACGTAAAAGAAATTGACATATCAATCAAATTCCCAACGGAATATATAATTGTGAATATAGTTTCATTACCCACTGTAAGCATGCCATTATGACATCATATTAAATGGTTGTGCAAAAAAAACACATTTGTCCATGCTAACAATCGTAAATAACTCTCTATTGTAGGTTGTTTTACTAAATATTTCACATAGAAATTCATTGATATATTTTAAAACCTATTCCTATTGTAGATATACCTATGAATGTAATTCATTGTCCCTTTTGAACCACTTCAATTTGATATCATGTACAAATTTTATGCTTGAAACACTATTGAGTGGTTTAAGTTGTTAGGGGGGTCATATCATAAACAAACCTTGGAAACCCTAAATTACAATACTTTAAGCTATCGTATCCTCGGATAGCCTAGTCTATAGCATCATAACCAACCCTACCCTACCGCATGATACCTAGTCTTATCGACCATACTTTACCATTACATAGACTAGTCTACCTTTCCTTAACTTGTCTATAATAACCTACCACTAGCTTAATCTTAAAACTAAATCCCTAAGCCTCAATCTTAAGTCTAAATCCCTAAGCATAATTCTAATCCTAAACTTATGTCCTAAGACTAAGCCTCATATAAGAATTCCTTCTATAAAATGAGAATAATTCTTTAACCCATTTTATGATGTAACAATAAAAAGTATTATTAACATTATAAAGATTAAAAAAAAACCATTTTATATGATTAAAGAAAGAAGAACATATCCATGATATCATTTGAAGTATAAAACTAACAAAAACATATATTTTTTTTGTAAAGAAAAACATAGTTATACAAGCTAACAAAAAAAGGTACACATAAAACATAGAAATAGATTACATAAACACGTCTACTTCAAAAGAAAACAAAAACAAATAAGCATATGAGAAATAAATATTAGAATCTATCCCCACATTCAAAAGAAAGCTAAACATTCATATAAAAATAATTAACGTACATGACATAATGAATATATATATATATA
>LPNX011203416.1:10381-110665 GCA_001517045.1 Pseudotsuga menziesii
GCCGCATATATCAATATTCTAATGTTTTCAGGGATGATCAAGGTAACATTAAAAGATATAAAGTGGTCCAAAGGGGCTGATGAGTCTGCAGTGGGACAAGGGAATGCCATACAATGTGTGATTCACCTAGTGTGGTGAACTCCGCTATAACAATCATGCCCCCACCTCATGAAGGGACCGACGGTGCCAATAGGATGCAAAGGGGCAAGACGTGAGCACATATTACATGTAAACACCTGTAAAGGGTGGCACTTCTTGACTGCATTAACGTAACCCTTAAATATGGATGGCCAAAAATATCCCACTCTTAAGATTTTTTGGGCTGTAGAAAGCCCATATAACTGACCACCACACGCCCCTCCATGAAAATCATTAAGCATGAACTCAGCCTCATCATGAGTTCAACAATGACGTAAAATAGAATCCACCCCATGGTGGTACAAAGTATCATCCACTATGAGGTAGTTCTTCGGTACATGACGTAGTCATCATCGCTCATCCCATGAGAGTTGAGTAGGGACCTTCAATGTTTGCAAATACACGATAATATCCTTGTACCAAGGGTGCATAGTTGAGATGAGGAATATATGCTCATCAACAAAACAATCCTCATAAATTTCCTCTTCCTCCAAATTTGGGAAATCTGATATGATCTCAGCAAAGATTAATGATTTCTTCAATTTTGCCGAAACGAACTCGAGATCAAACTCTTGCAAAATCACAATCCATTTATTATATTCCCCCCCAATCATCCTTCTAGCGAGGATGAAATCAAATGGATTGATGTGAGATACGACCAAAGTTTGTCAAAGGAGAATGTAATGTATCAAACGCTAAACCACATGAACGGTGTCTAAGGATAGCTTCTCCACATGGGAATAACAAAGTTCAGCATCAATAAGGTTTCAGCTCAAATAATATATGGCATGCTCATGGAGCTCCTCATCCTCTTGAACCAATACCATACCAACAGTCTCTTGAGACGTGGCCACATAAATAAAAAATTCATGGTTCTAGTTTGGTGGACTAAGCATGAGGGACATTGTTAAGGATTTCTTAAGAGCATCAAAAGACTCCTAGGCTCTCTCAGCCCAGTTAAAAGGGGTGTATTTCTTAAACAAACACATGAATCCTTTAGTCATGTTGGAAAAATTTACCATGAACCTTCACAAGAATTTCTCCATACCTTGTAATCATTGAAGGTGTCAAATGTTATGCAGGGGAGACAATTGAAGTATTTTCTCAACCTTCAAGGTATCGACTCTAATACCCTCCTTGGATATGATGAATCCTAGTAAATGACCAACTTTCATGTAAAAGATGCGCTTATGAGGATTTAAACGAACTTGATAATGATGGCATATTTCAAACACTAATCGCAAATGGTAAGGATGGTGCACTCTCAAATGAGAGTGAACAGCAAGATCATCCAAATATACTTCAATATCATTTTAATATCGTGAAAGATTAAGGTCATGGCCCACTAAAACGTAGCTCTGACATTTTTAAGGTCGAAGGGAATCTTTTGATATCCAAAAGTTCCCCAAGGACAAATAAATACAGTCTTGTGTTGATCCTTATGTTTAATTTGTATCTGATTATATCCAGAAAATCCATCCATAAAAGAAAATACCTCACTTCTCGCACACTCATCCAAAATTTGATGAATAAATGGTGTAGGGAAATTATCTTTAGGACAAGCTTGATTTAAATCATGGAAATCAATGCATATTTGGATCGCTCCTTGCTTCTTATCCACTGGAACAAGATTTAACACCCACTTCGTCAAGGGAACGGGATATATAAAACCATCTTTTAACAGTTTCTCTATCTCAGCTTTAATGGCGGTTGATTTCCTAGGATTCAAAGCATGCAAACATTGTCGAACTGGTTTTGCATCCAGATAGGTCTTGATTTCATGTTCGACAATATGAGTGTCTATACCTAGCATTTCTTCTTATGCAAAGCAAAAATATCATGAAACTCCATAAACAACTCGGTATACTCTTTGATCTCATATAGGGAACAATCCACCCCAATGTAGACATTCTTAACCTTAGTAGGATCATGACAAATATTGATAGGAATTGTTGGTGACAGGTTATCCATGTTCCCTTCATCCATCTAACTAGGAGAGATTAATGGGACCATGGGGCTACCAATTTCCTTGCTCAGAATCACCTTAAAGTCATCACACTCTAAACGATCAAGCTTAGGAAGGAAATATGATCTATGGTGAAACTCTTCCCAAGGTTGTTCTGTTAGCAGGAATATTTCACCTTCTGTGGACAGTAAGGTGTTCCACTGGTTTGAGTGGTTCAGATCCAGAACAAATGAATGACAAAGGTTGAAGACCCTCCTTGGATGCCGTAGATACCTGGAATGTGATGCTTCGATAGTAACCTTGTGTACCTGCAATCAGATAAAAAACGCAAACACATTAAAGATGCCAGAATATAATCTACTAATCCATGTTAGTGACTAAGGAATCCAACATCATTTACATGTGAAATCAAACAACAACAATAAAGTGGGATGGAAATCAGCTTTGCATTAAGATAAAAATGGAGAAGTTTACAACCAATTAAGCCTTAGTGTTGACATGCATCTCCATGAAACCAAAAATTTCATCCCCATAAGCTCCAAATTTTCTCTCTATGCTCTCCAATGGCTTGGGCCAAGTGATCAATCCAACAGCATAACAATACCTTAATATTTCTCCCCTCAACCATGGACATTAGCTCATATTTATAAGGCTCAATGGATAGGAATGGTTGAGAGATTTGTGGATGAGGTGGCCTCTAAGATCCTCAGATGGGGTATCTCAAGCTCAACTAACCCACAATGATAGGGATAAGGGAGGACACGAGGCTCATGATCTAGAAGCCTCGAGAAACTTCTCTTTTTCCCATTTTACCCAGGGTAGCGCTTTTCTCCTTCAATGAGAGAGCAGTTCAGGTAAGAAATGCTTATGGACTAAGGGCCATAAGTGGTGGCATCACTTATGGCTAACAAAGGATAGGTGGTGCAAGCAAGGTACCGCTCATGGATAAAGGGGAAAGTGCGGTGCTGAGCATTTTTGTGAAAGATTGATAAATGGTATGAGTTGCCACTCCAAGTGTTGGGATTAAGGAAAAATAGGTATGTTAAGAGTCTTATCACATGATGGTGATAGGATTTTGGTATAACATGTTCAATCCCAAACATGGCCTCAAGAATAGCTTCATCTTATGGAAAAACATCATCAAGGAAGTTGTGAGAGTGAGATGACTCTACTGCCCATGCAAGTAGCACATAACGGTCCTCCTCCTCCATCTGCGAAGAGGACGGACTAGGCTCTAAAACATGATAAAGATTCACTTGATACGCCACCATTGTTGTAGGAAATGACACATCTATCTTGACAGGCATACTTGAAGTAGTCGGTGAAGGAATAATCCAAGTGTCCTCCATATGAGTAGTGCGAAAGGATAGTGAATTTGATGAGGATGAAGCCCCCACCAATACTATACCCAATAATAAAAATGGGCATAGGAAAACTAAAGGTTCCCATGAGAGAAGGATACATACCTAAAACCACATTCTCAGTTGCTGGCTGAGAATGATTGATAATCGTGATAGAAGCCCCTAATGATGCATTTAAACTCAAATTCTGGAAATACTTTTGTTCAATAGTAACAATATTCCCATTAAACAAAAATCAAACCACTCAGAATAAGGAAGAGGTTATATCTTGCTTATTGTACATCTAGTTCCTACCCAACAAAATATTGTAGTCAAGGGGCACATCAACCACCTCGACTTCGATCGCAACAAACTTCCATTAAAAGCTGTCAACAAGTTGGCATAATGAGACAATGTGGGAGAACCTAAACCCTTCCAACACGACAAAGACATCACCGAAGCAACATCACCTTCATCAATAACAGTACGCATGATGGTGTTGTTCATACACTCTACATGAATCAGAAGAGACACGTAGTAAGGCAAGTGAGGATGGATTCCATGAGTTTAAAATTTGATCATGGAAGAAGAGTTATCATCCCTAACCCCAAGAGAAGACAACAAAGCATTTCTCTGTGAAGGGAAAGTTTGAAGCACTTCTAATGTAGACATTGCACAAGCATCCTGGCCTAGATCCTCGACAACTGAATACATCTGGGAGGATCGAGCATTAGGATTGTGCCCTGAGAAATTCAAGAATCCCTTAGGAATGTGAGGCAGAACTTTATTTTTATCTGTAGTATTCTCAATTCACAAATAGCTCTTGGGTGGATTAGGTTCTTTCCCAAGGTCTGGTTGTGACAAACCATAATCTTTCACATGCATTACAACTTTGGTAGATCTCACCATGTTGATGCAACTATGACCACTAGCAGCCTCCAATGAGTTTTGAGTTCAACCATATAGACAACTAGGATCAATGGTCCTTGAGGTCATATTTTGATTATTAGGTAAAGGATTAGTAAACACAGCTGGACCCTGTGCTATGAACTTTGAGGCGTCCTCCATACAAGGGCACAAGTGAGTGAGGTGATTTTCCTTACACAACTTACAAGGAAACTTCACCTTACGCTTAGGTTGCTTTTCCCCCTCAGCATTATTCATGTTCTTATCGTTATTATTACCATTTTCATTTTTATTCCCAACCTTACAATTATTTTTTCCTTTCTTTTTATTCCTTCCTGGATGTTGGTTTTGTTTCAGGTTCAGCATTTGCACTGAAAGTACACTCACTAATTGGGTAGGTTGAGACAAAGTTGTGGCTTGTCCCGACACAGGCTGGTTAAGTGATAACTTGCTCACTTGTTTCGTAACCGAGTCTGCATGTTTGGTACTTGTGTAACCAACAATGCCATCAACATGTGACCCAGGTTTAATATTGGGGTCGAAATTGGATCTTGGAGCATTCAAGATAATATCATACAAGAGTCTAGATTGAGCATAGATCAAATCCAACTCTTGAGCACTAAAAATAGATTGGTCCTCATTTTGAACTTTAGACGTAGAAACATCCTTCGCGATATAAGGTAAGAATGACTTGAGGAACAAATCTAGAAGAAAATCTAGTGGTATAAAGGCTTTAATTAATCATTTCCTTCTACGCCACTCTTGAATATGATTCGAAATATGTGTGGCTTTGTCTTGCTGAAAGGTCAAAAAGAGTTCGTTACCGATGTTGTAACGTATAGGTATCTGGAAATGATTAAGTAATGTCATGGAAAGGTCATCAAACATATTATAGATCTCCCCGGTAACTGTATATACCATTTCACCATAGGACCCATCATGGTGTGTTTAAATAGCCTTAAAAGAATGGAGTAATCATGTAAGTAATTAGAAGAGCACCAAAGGTGGAAGGTTGTGACATGCTCACCAAGATATTCACCAACCTTACCTTCGAACTTGGGAATGTATGAAGGAAGCTTGGTATGGACTCCTGGCCATGGCAGATTATGAGACATAGGATCATTTGTCAAACTCAACAAATGAGGTATGTTCAAGGTTGCAAGAAAAGGGATCCTAGGTTGAGTTGATCGATGCCACACTCCCTAATAGGACTGATTCGTATAAGGTTGATTGCTATATACACCATGGCCTTGGCCAATGGTATAATAACCTCCTCCCATATGACCCATGAAGGGCTGCATGGAAGCATTGTAATGTGGAGTACCTTGATTATGAGGTGCTACAAAGCCATAGTTAGAATAGTAAGCGGGTTCTTGATACCCGTACCCATACATTTAGTAGTTTTGTCTATACTAAAGTCCATAAGAATATCCATAGGAATCTCCATAGGATGGACCATGAGATGGTCAACAGATGATCCGTAAGATGTCCCATGAGATGTTCCATAAGATGGTCCATAGGTAGGTATATGGGATGCTCCATGATCTGGACCATGATATGATCCACAAGGTATCCCATGAGATGATCCATAAATAGGTACATGACCCGCTGACACAGAAGGAGGAACTTGGCTCTGTGATACTATAGCGTTAGCAGTTGTAGGACAAACATGGCTTGCAATCGAACTACAGCCTGAAGGACCACTAGAGTTAGGAAGAGGATGCATCAAAAAGAAATTTGAAGGAACAGGTTGAGAAGATGATGGAATATGTGAAGGGATGTAGTTTGTACCCCCAATATTCACATGTCTCGGTTGAGGTCCCCAAAGAGGAACACTTGTGCTAGGTCTAGGCTATGTGTATGAAGGAACTTCCACCACTGGAGTGGACAGGACAATGTGACTACTATTACCAAACCTATCCGCATGGAAAGGAATGGAAGTTCCCCCATGTGTAGTACTAAGTTCACCAACCAGTTTGACTTGAGGTACTGGACCAAGATCGAGAATATCAGGCATGCCATATCTAATGTGGCCAGTGCTGGTAGGTTCATGGTGAATCTCTTCACCTATATAGTATAACCAATACTGGGGGTAAGGGCTAATGTAATTAGGAAACTGTCATAAATCATCTTGTGACAATCCAACCCCATTAGGACCAGACTCATGCGGAGTTCCATATGTTCTTGAAGGTTCAACTTCTACCACCAGAGGTGGGGAAGATAGAAGCTCCAGGACCTCAGGCTCATGACGACTCATGGTGATATCTCTCTGTGAATCAAAGTGATGACTTTTCCACCTGGACTATCTGGCTCTCTCTCCCAAGGGAAGAGGAGACGTAGAAGGTGAAATACCTTCTAAACGACAAGAACGACGAGGAGCCACTCCTAGATCCACAATGACTCAACAAAAATAAAATACTCAATCTATCTACGCAACCATAAGCAGACTAGCATGCACAGAGCATACACCTAATAAAATATAAATCCAAACAACAAGAAAACCAATGGTAGGATAAGTGAGCTCCCGAGTGAAGTAGGTATGTCTCTCCTAGGAGAGGCTTAAGAATCCCATAGATAACAAGCGAAGGTTCGTAACCAATTATAGTGGCCCTCATCTTCAACACATATAGTGAATGTGTTTTCTGACCCCTACCTAGCCAGGACACCTACAGAATAACCTCTACAAATACACCCTTGATAACCTAGGTAATGAAACTAAGCTCACCTCAATATAACCAATGCTCAAGAGGAAAGTAGCAGGTGGGATTGATCATATGGGAAGGGTAGCAAAGCCATAAGCCTGAAAGCACAATTTGTACCCCAGGGGTGCACTAATCAATACCTCAAAGGACCCCAGATATGAATACAATCCTAGAAATATATTTGGTGCTCACATAAAGTGACCAGGGGTCATCCCAATCACAATCATGTGCACTGCCTCATGCTTAACTCCTGTGTAAGAGGAGTTTCCTTAGAAACACTAATTATACCAATGGTTTCACACTCTTATTTGGAAAGACACCTACTTGTTTTTTTTAGTGGTCTTGGAGAATTAACTTATAATGAACTATTCCAAGACCCTAAAACCTAATATTGTTGATGCACCCTAGAAAAGAAAAGAGTGCGATTCATTTTAGTAAGGGTTGATTTTATTTGGTTGTTATTACTCAAAGGGTAATGGTCGTGCAACTTATCGTCTTATGACATAACATGAAGTAAAAGGCACACCTAACAAACAATGCAAATGCACTGTGTAGAATGAAAAACAGGATATGCCACTACGTGAAGTGCAAAATTTTTCCTTTAAATGTAAGTGCAATTATTCCTATATGAAAATCTAACTAAAATCCACCAAGAAAACCTAATGCAAGTACTATGCCAATGCAAAATGCAAGCAATGCATAACTATGCAAAAAGCAAAGTATTTTTCTATTTTTGAATTTAATGAGATATAAAAGCAAAAAAATCACTCTACAACCCTCAGACTCTGCAACCACTCACAAACAATATCCAAGAAAAGCACCAAGTTAAAAGAGACCTAATCCACTAATCTCAAAACAAAAAGTAGAAAATGAATGACAAGAACATTTCTAAAAATCAAACTAAAAACAGTTTCTGGTCAGAAACAAAGGGTTTAGACAGACTCCAAAAGCATCTAAGAAGACTCAACAATCGTCCAAAATCACCCAGCAACAATTAATCCTCCCAATAAGGATAAAAATAAAAGCATACGTGATACATGAGTGTTCTCAGTAAACCTGCTTACATATGCGACTATTTAAGGAAAACCCGTGTGTATACATGACTGTGAAAGCTAAGCCCACGTATAGGAATAAAAAGGAAGAAAAATAAGGAAAACAGACAACTTGAGACAAACTTTACTCCTGCAAGACCCTACTGGGAAAACATGCCCCCATACCCAACATAGAAACAAACAAATCAGAGAAATTCAAGTACATTGAATACCAAAAACCCCCGAAGAGAAACAACTAGCAACCTCCCCAGTACGGTCACCAATTCTGTTATGGATAGAAACTTCCTATGGCTTGGGGTGTACCACAACAGACAACTAGACACAATAAATCAATCCCTTCCCAATATGCAAGAGAAACCAAAAATCTAACACTAAAGGATCTCAAATCATACCTTATTGTGGATGATTCAAGTAGATCCTCGTTGAGCTTTTTTGCAATCCCACTTGCGTTAGCAATTTTCTCTCAAAAACAACAAACAAGGAAAGCATGCTATATAATATGGTGTTATATCTACTCTAGCATATATAATCAACAATGTATAAGCAATTAAACATATCCATGGATTCAATATTCATTCAAATGCACATTATTGGACAAGAAAATATATTTCTATTAATTAAATAAGATATTACACAAGTGACAACCTCTGTGGGCACATCTGCGAACCAAAGAAACTAAGTCCTCCACCACCTCAATCCTCCATTTCTCGATAGCAAGCTCACAAGCAAAGGAAATCTTGGGAATAACATAAAGTGCTCCAAAGGGACAAAGGGATGTAGACTCAAGTATATGCAAGCTACGACAAGAATGGATTATAGTTTCGTTGCTCTTCAATTCCTCTCCTTCAATGTATCCAAGGGGTTCCTTATATATCACTCCAAAGGGGAAGGGTCAAATCCGAGTGATCTCAAGCCATATGGAAGGCCAAGAGTCAAGTGATTCAGACGCACGTGAAGAAAAACTCTAAAAATATTTGGATTTATGCACACATCCCAATGTACGTGGGTTTGAGGTCAAAAGTCGTGTATACACACAAGTATGGGATTAAAAGTCACATACAGAAATAAACAGGTATTTTAAGGGATGAAATTGGAAAGGTCAAAGTATAATATCAGTCCATGGGGTCTAAAGAGTCTGCAAAGAGACAAGGAAGGCCATAAATATGTGATCAACCATGTGTGGTAAAATCAGCTATAACATATGGTGGAAAGTATAGTTTGGTCTTGAAATTAACTATAAATATTCAAACATTTGTTTGAGGGAAAAAATGAAACTTTTTTTCCTCTATGTCCTAGTATGAAAAATATGTATTGGTAACATTACTAGCGTTCCTAACATAATATAACAAAATTTTATCAAAAATTATTAGTAAATTTATAATATATAATATTCTTATTCTTATTCTTATTCTTATTATTTTATATATATATATATAGATAGATAGATAGATAGATAGATATAGATATATATACATTAAATCCTTTTTAACAAATTTCTTCTATCAAACACGACTTCCTATCATACCACCTTCATCAATGATAACTTAAGAGTTAAAAAAAATACTTCAAAATTTTAGAATCAGGATTGTTATATTAAATTTACTATATAAGTCTTTAATTAACACTATCAACTAAGGTTTGACACATTGCATTGTTGTTATCTTCTCATGACTCCTTATTAATGTGATTGGAAGGAGTTCATTGAAGGTGAAGTCATAATTTTACATATTCTTCCTCATTTTCATGCATTTTGATAAGAAAATAAGGATGGTAGTGGCTCGAATCAGCATGGAAAACATTTTTGACATAGAGGTGATACATTTATTGTTTTCATTAAATAACTTAAATTTCCTATCCATGATTACTAATTCTTCAAATCGTGGATTGGTACAAAACACAACAAATTTTAGTATATCCATTAACAAACTTCTTTTGGTGTTTTGGTTCAATTTAAAAGGAAGACTGTCGAGACTCAAACATGTAGTGAATTCCAAGGCTCTAGTTGACTTAGGCTTGATTACATTCCCCCCCCCCCCATCCGGTACCTGTGTCTTGCTTATGAATATATGTTCTACGTTTTCCCGATGCACATTGGGTTAATGAATGTTAAGTTAAAACCTATATATTCCCTCGCCATATATATTTTAAACCATGTACCCTTTAAAAAATTTCCCTAAATCCCAACCATCCCAACTCTTATAAAATGCCACTCACCATCCTTATAACCCATTTAACATCTAACATTTAACACATATAAACCATATATAATTAAATGCATAACTTAAAAACAAAAAAAAGCACATGAACATATTTAACCATTAACCTATATTTACTCAATAAATACATAGATACTATAACCCCAAACAACTAGTCCCTACAAATCTATACCATATATCTCCATGACACTTTTTGTTATTATAGCATGTTGAGATGATATTTATGTTTCTAATGGAAACTTTCTTGCACAATATGTTTACATTTTTCATTTTCAACAGATGACATTATAGAATTTATATGTTTCTAACAATTTTTTTTATTGTAGTTCCAAGAATGGATACACAGTCATACATACAAAGAGAAATAGAAAGGCTCAAAGAGATTAGAGCCTCAAATACTATTCTTAACGGTATACATCATTTTCTTGCATCCAATTTGGATGAAATGAAAGATACCTTTAGTAGGTAATATGGTGTTTTAAAGGAGATCACCACATATAGAGAGAAAAAGAGGCGAGAATATGTAGATGGACTTAGCTACTAGGAAGTGAAGAAATTGAAGATAACAAAACAACACATATTTAAACTTTTTAGATATCCATATAACAATGCAATGTCGGACTTAGGAAAATAGTATATTTATATTGAGTGGTTTACATATCAACCATTAATAGATAATTGGATGGATAGATTGCACATGGTATTTCATGTACCATCGCATAACAACCGATAAATTCCATTATGTTTTCTTAAAAATATGTACACATAATTTTTTTTGGGGAAGCACATCAATTATTTTGATATATTGGAGTACTAAGGCATTGGGATTGGGATGCCTTAACAATGTCCCAATGTGAGGCACATAGATATCAATCACCCAATACCTTCACTTTGTAGGTGGATACCCATGCTAGATGTGTCACCTACACATGAGTTGGTCCCACAAACACATTAGTCACTTGTATAGTTTGCACAAGAATTTGTTCACCACAAAACTTATCTACAATGTACATACCAAGTAGGGCCATCAAATACACCATCTAATGGTGGGATATTTCCACCATATCCTAGTGGGCTAGAGAAACCACCTTCTAGTTCCCAAGGAGTATCTAGTGTTGTATAGGAATAAACACCTTATAACCGAAGGTCTGGGATTACCAACATACTCAAAAAACTTGAATACAATTGACTCTAGAGTGTAGTAAAGGAAATAGGAGGATAGGAAAGACTTACCCGATACATGACAATTGATCCTAGCTTGTCCTCTTCCGCTCTACTTCTCCTCCAAAGTCTTCAGGGATGCTTTCTCCTTCACCTGTCAAAGGTCAATCTTCCAAATACCAGATAATTCATATATATAAACAGGTTAGATAAATCATATACAGGATGCTGAAACATAAACATTTATCAAACCATAATGCATGAGATACATTCAAGACACATATGGAAGAAGAATTCTCTTTATTATTAATAATGAAGAAGTTCAGATTACAACCCAATGCCTGAGACAAGGAATCCTCTGCAACCAAAGGATTCAGAGTTGCACTGCTCCAAAGACTTCTGTATAAACTTCACCAGCATAACATTGCTCTCCAAGTGTATGTCCCTAACACCCTCCCCAAAGCCTGTATTTATAGTAGGTGAAATAAGGCGGTTTCGAAGGTTGAGGAGGTTGAGATAGTTAAGGAGGGGGCAGCCTTTGCTGCCTTTGCCGTAGACTATTTGACAGACAACTAGTGAAGTTGCTTATCCAAAGACTCTACGGTGGGAGAGTTGACGGACCCAACCACACCATCAGCATGGGGTCCAGGCTTAGGCTTCTCCGCATCGTGCGAAGGCCTCGGTGCCTCAGGGATAATCTCATATAAGATCCCAGATTGCGAATAAATCAAATCAAGTTGCTGGGCCCTGAGAATGGCTTCTTCTTCATTCGTCACTCCTGGGGTGGATACATCCTTAGATATGTAGGGCAACAGGGATTTAAGGAACCACTCTAAAAGGAACTCAGGAGGGATAGTGGCTTTTATAAGGCTCTTTCTCCTTCTCCACTCTTGGATGTGATCCGAGATGTGGCTGGCCTTGTTTTGTCTAAAAGTAGACAACAAGTCCGTTCCGAAATCATATCGAACCAGAAGCTGAAAGTGGCTAAGAAATGCACTAGCCAAGTCCCAGAAACTACTGAAAGTAGTAGAAGGCAATTCAATATACCATTTTGCTATAGTACCTATCAAGGTTCTCTGGAACAGCCTCAACCTAACTAAATCTTCATTCATTGAATTCGAAGAACACCATAAATGGAATGTGGTGGCATGAGCCCCAGGATCTTCACCAACTTTGTCTTCGAACTTAGGGATATCCGATGGCAATTTGGTGGGAACAGGTGGCCACAAGGGGTCATGCCTCACTAGCTCATTCATCAATTTTGACAAATCTATCAAGTTTAAAGTTGCCAAGAATGGAAGTTTGGGTCGAACAGGGGTACTAAATGTGCTAGCTTGGGGATTAGAGGGACCTGCCCTCGAATGCCCATGGGTAAAAGTAGGGTTTCCCCCTGATACCGGTTGCGAAGTGGGAAGATTGTTCTGAAATGGATTCCATCCATAAGCCACAAGATTGTGTGTGGGAGGTGCAGTGTAAGAAGTTCGAGCCGTCCCCATAGAAGAAGGGGTCTAAAAGATAGGAGCCAGTATCCCTCTGTTGAACAACGAAAAGGGAGAGCTTGTATATGGGACCGAAATTGGAATTTGGAAACTTTTCCCATAAGAGGTGTTGCTCCTAAACTGCACTCCTACATAGGAAGGTGATGGACCTATGTAAGGACTGGATGGGGGAATGTGCCCCCCATTCCAAGGAAATCCTTGGACAAACACCGAGGATCCTACCGGACCACTCTGGGTAGTATATGGAAAGGAAGAAGGAATATTAGGTATATTGGGGATCCCAGTAACCATGTCACCAAAAGTACCTACTAGGTTTGAGTGAACCGGTGGTTGAACCACCTAGCTCGTTGGAGTCAAAGGTGTAGAAGGTAAACTAGATCTAGGGGAACTTACCGGGGGAGGTAGTACCCCTTCAACTAGAACGGCTGAGGTGAACACAAAAGGACTTTCTTCCATAGAAGACATGATCCTACCCACAGGGACACCTAATACAGGTGAATCAAAAGGCCTAACCTGAATGATCACAGGATCGTTTAAATCAGTCAAGGGTGTGTTAAAGTTTCTTGCAAACTCGTCAGTCTGCAATTCTTCTATCTTGACTGTATCAAGATCAAAATGGTTAGCTATCAGTTTTCGTTCACCAAGAACTTCACTTATTCCTACCGGTTCAAATGAACCATCTGTGTCCAATCTCCGCCTTTGGGGTAGAGGTGGAGGCTCCAATGTGGTGAGAGGAGGAAGGTTTCTCAACCTTCTTGACCTTCTAAAAGATTGGTCCTCCAGAATTAAAAATTTGACAAATCACATCCTAAGTCCAACTAAACAAAGGCAAAACCACAGAGCATACACTATAAAAATCCTAAAGTCTCAAGCAATCAAACAAGGGTAAAATATATACTTTCCTAAAGAAATTTGATGAACGATTACTTGGTGTCCTTGAAGTGGTTCTTAGGCACAAGCAGAGGAATCACCCAACCGCCCTCCTACACTTTCAACAAGGGTTACCTTCCAAGCCCATTCAAGGTGAACCAGAAATAGCCTTACGGTTTACCTAGGTAGGAACCTGTTGGCCTCCCAACAAATCCCTTTCCAAACTGCAAGGGAAAGGGGACCCACTAGAGAAAATCTTTGAAATCTATAGCTACCGATTTCATTTCTGTAGTTTTCGGCTACAGATTTTCTATAACTTAATATCACGAGTGTGGGATGGTTTTTGGATTCCAAGCTGATATTTCAACAACTTTTCTCAATTCCAAGCCTTTATTACTTTATTGATCAAATGATCATATTGACAAATTCAGATTAATTATCTAAATACTCAATTCGATATACATCTTAAAAGATACATGTGAAGGTTTAGAAATGAGCATACTTTTCCTTTTTACATTCGGCGAGGCAGGTCTAAAGTGCATATCTGCATTTTCACTTGAACTTGCATACTACTACAAACTCTTACTAGCTCTTCTCATTAAAATTTTCATGGTATTCTTTTAAATTCATTTGGTCCTTTTTATATGAATGTCTTCTCCAAATTATTTCTTTTTATATATTCAGGATGGTCACATTTTATAAGCTGGTTTGAATTACTTATGTGAAACTATTCCTTATAATTCAAAGTAATTTTTGTTTTCATTAATCATTTATGTTTCCAAAAAATTAACTTGTGCAAGGGATATATATTCATCACATATATGGAGCAAAAGTGTATACATTTTTACAAAAGCAAAATTCCAACTCGTGAGTTTGTTTTACCTTCACGACAACCTCACAATTATAATAATATAATAATGATTTTTTAAACAAAAAGTTATGCATTTTGGTTGTTTAGGTTTAAAGGGGACGGTCGATACTGAAATGATCATGTAATGATTATCCTGTAATGATTATTTTTGTCAAAAACATTTTCCTCTGTGTACAGGTAGCACAAGAAACATCACCAAAGATAACACAAGAATCCAGCTCAACGATCTCAATAAAACCAGGACGCCACATGCTAAACATAGATTACAATCAACCAACACATTAAAGGAGATTGCCATTGAATCTTTAGCAAAATCAGAAATTCAGCATTGAAATGTGGTTATTTTGACAGTTGTCTATAGCAGAAATTCCCTTTCATGAGAGTTATCTAACCGTGAGGAGATTGACTCGTTAGTGTCAGTGCAAAATTGCAACACATTATGTGCATTCAGATTTAAAAGATTGCCAAGCCGCTACAGGTTGTTAGGTTTTGCAAAAAAAGTTTGAAAAATATGATATTATCTCGTTAAGCTGCAAATATTGTTAGTTGCTATGATTATGATAATCAAATCTACCTGTGTGCTAAGGAGTTTAATTAACAAAGATACCGAATTGTTTGGAATCATTCCATTAATTCGTAGCTTTTGCTGGGGATGTGATATTACCACAGATTGGGGAGAGTTTTCGGATAAGACCAATCAGTTTAACAAACAGCAAGTAGAGAAGGCACCTGCTTGTCGATATAAATAATAGAGTTTCCATTTCCAAAGGGATGGGGGAAAGCTGGGCAGCGCTGGAGAGATTTTTATTTCACAGTTTGGCACAGACCGGGGACAGGCAGAGGCTTTAAGAGATTTCTCTTAAAGGTTCTGGAAACGCTGTTTCCTGAAGGGATCTGAAAAACAGAAAAGTGGAAGAACACACTGCACTAAGGCTGATGGATGGAGGAATGTTTTTCTTCATACTTATGTTTTCTTTTTGCAAATGATTTTGAAGAAGGAGGCTAGTGAATTGAGTATGTGTAGGAGCTGATTTCCAGAGAGATTCAGGTTCCAGGATTAAGATTGTTAGAAGTTTTCTGTAAATTATACACTTTCCCACTGGAGAATTTTTGTGGAACTGAAGCATCAAATTATTTTGAGTTTTTTGTTTTCAAAAATCTTCATTACATGTGGTAACTGTGTATTTGTTTCTACCAATAATATAAAATTTGAATGATTTCAAGTTTCTATTATTTGTATTTAAATGCAAACTCCTCTTTCAATTTTTATTGTTTCCAACGTTATTTTGATTATTAATTTTTAATTAAAAATTATGTTTTCTTTTACATATGAAAGGAATTACTTTACTTTTTTATGTTAATGATAGTTAATCAGAAATGCTGGAAATGTTTTATTTACTTTTCCTTCTTTGAATGTTTCACAATAACGGAATGGTTGTAAAAGAATGTACTGTTGAATTATTTCATGTGTTACATTCTTTATTTCTATTTGATTAAAGTACATGAAAAAGAAGTAAAGGTTCTTTTCTATCAAGAAATCTTTTAGGTTAGATATACTTTAAATAGTTTATTTAGTTTGTATTTTCTTTGATTGATTAAAGTATTAGTGGATGTTTCCATTATACTTTAATTCAATTATATTTACTTTATTTTGAGCTTATCCTTTTCTTGGAAAATTAAAAAGATAATTCACAAAAATAGCAATTGAGTTTCCTATTGTTTCAATATTGTAAATGTTATTACATATCTGTGTATATATAAATAAATAGATTATATTTTTATAATATTTTCTTTATTTTAGATTAGTTATTAGTTTTCCTGTACATTTGATTTAGTTCTATCTTTTAGGTTTCTTTTAGATTAATTCTTTGGCTAACGGAGCCATAAAACCCATCGGGAACAACCATCCCAAACAGCTTGGAACCTGCTTTAAGGATCCTGGTCTGGGTTGTCTCCCCTTGTTGCGAGCAAGTCACATTTGCCCGTCAACAAATTGGCACTAGAAGGAGGGCCTGATTAGCAAGAAGGCCATTTTGAGTTGTTTGATTTTTTATTTCATTTATTTTTATTTTTTATTTTTATTTTTGAAATGACTGATATCACTGTTTTAGATCATGCTTTCAGTTTCCGTACATCTGGTGAACGTTTTTCTCCAGAGATATCTAATTTCTTGTGACGACTAAGCTTCAATGGAAAAGGTAACATTTCTGCTTCTCATCAACTTTCAAAATTTAATTCTTTTTGTGATTTCATAGACCTTTCTGATGAGTTTGAGAAATGCATATTTTTTGCATATACTTTCAAAGGAAGATTTCTTAGTTGGTTTAAGTTCTTGGGAGCAAAATCCATTCATTCAGGGAAAAATTTTACGACACTATTTATTAATGCTCATGAGGATTATAGCTATAATAAACTTGGATTTGAGTTAGAAAATCTTCGGAGACATAAAGATGAATCTCTTAATGATTTCTTTTCCATATTTATGTTAATATGTTGCAGGTTTTGTGAGAGACACCAACTTTCCGAAAAAGACACAATGGATTGGTTTCTCTATCTTACCTTTCTCTCTGATATACATGATTTGGAAAAGAATGAAAAATATGCAATAGATAGCATGCATGTTATTTCATCAGTTGAAAATGATTTAGAATCTATTTCTACTAATTCCACTGCTGAAAATGAAATTGTTCAAAATCGAAAAATCGCAGAATCTTATGATAAGAAATTTCAAGAACAAGAGAATAAAGATGATGATTCAACTTCTACATTAAGTGATAATTCTAAAATTCTAGTTGTTTACACTACGATGGAAGACGAATCGCAAATTCTAAATTCTTCAACTGAATGTGATAGTGATGATATAATTTCATTATCTTCTTCTCATGATGAGTTAGTTCCTTTCATTCCTTTACAAAATTTATTAGCTCTGAGTTTTATTAATGATGCTTCTATTAAAACGGTCAAACAAACAAATTGTATCAACAGAGAATCATTTAATTTTTTATACTTTGAATCTAACTATTCTTTGTATCCTAATGTTTTTGCTGATCATAGACTACATTTACATGTTAATGATTATCTAAGAAATACTCCATTATGGTCAGATTTTGATAGGACACAAAGAAATACGTTTTTTGAGGATGAAGGACATTTTGATATCCATTCTGATTTATTTCAAATTTTTCATGAAGAAGATCATAATTTTTCTACTATCATCACTCATCAGACTCATGCATATTCAGCTATTTCATCTTTTTTCAGTAACGATTATGATTCAATTTGTAATATTGTAAGGGATGCACAATTTATTCATGATGTATTGAACATTAGTTTTCTTCATTGCAACATGATAATCATTTCTGAAGCCAATGTCATCAATTTTAATCCTCACATTAAGAGACACAATGACGTATTTGATTTCAAAATTATACCCAAATGTCATTTTGTTCTTTTTAAATTTAGCCATGATGATATTGTGTTAAAAGATACTTTTTTTTTACTGATCCCTTTTCACGAATTTTGAATCATACTCCTGATGAGATTCTTCTTAGTCATGATTCTCATGAGAAATATATTTTCCCCCAACTCGATTTTTATGATCCAATTTATACATGGTGGGAGGAATCATTTATCAAAAGGTTTCCATATCATCTTTCATGCTTTGTACATACAAAATTTGATTTAATTTCTTCTCTTCGTTTTGAAGTATTCCAATTTCCAATACTCATACCTGACTTGTTTTCTTTGGCAGGTTTCAAGCTACGCGAATGGCTTCATTGGAAATACACATTTACTTAGTTTGTATATATTTTATTTTATTAGTTTAGATTAGGTTTATAATTTAAAATGATTTATGTTTGTTTTTGAATAAATGCAGATATATGGAGTTGTGACAACATAATTTTAAGAATGAGATGACAACGTCATTATCAGGGAAGCAATTCTTTACTTTCTCTCTCTTTTAAATATTCTCATTAAAATAAAGCAACTCTCATTCTTTTATAGCTGCATATTCATGAGAATTTTTTCTGTCATTTTTATTTTTGAATAAAACACATTAGATTAACATCCCATCAATTATAAAAAAAAAAAAACAACTTTGGCTTAATTGAAAGATATAAAAAAAAAAAAATTAAGGCAAAACTAAGGAAGGATAGGGATAAAAAACTTTAAAATACGTTAATCTATTTTAATTCCCTATTTTCTTTCTTTGCTGGTAATTAGTCTTATGTTGTTAAACCTATTTTCCATTGATGAGATCTTGATTAACTCATGTGTTATGTGTGTATAATTTGATTTAAAACTTCATTTTCTTTACTAAGAGTTTTCTCATAGACTCTGAAATCCTTCTTTTCAGTAATTTGCTGAAATAAAACTCATGTATATATTGTACACTTGTAATTACTGATTGTTTTCTTTTTAATTTTATTTTTCTTTTTGATTTTTTATGAAATTCAGAAAAATGATTGGGATCTAGGAATGTTTTTCTGTCATAAACTTGGAATCTAATCTCAGAAATATGTTCTTATCTCATAAATAAAAGAAAAAGAAATTGAACTGTTGAAAACAAAAAATTACTAGACGAAAACTTTTACTTTATTTCGTTTCTTTTATCATTATCCTAAAATTATTGGATTTAATGAATATCAAATTCACTATAACCAGGAATTCTATTACTTATTTAGAAATCAGTTGCAATTTAAAAATAAAATCAGTTATCTATAGATCCTTTACGCTATCTTACTCGTAAAGAGTTTCCTATTACGTTCCCCCATTATAAACATGCAAATCTCTTGTAGATGAGAACTTAAATGCTGAGTATGAAACCTTCTTTAAACTTATTAGCTTGGGATATAATCCGTTGGGTAGAATGGGTTAAAAGCCGTACCCTTTCGAGGCTATGGATGCCTACGGGCAGGAGGTTTCCGTCTGTGACAAACTTGGATTCCAAATCATAAATTGTTATATATACAAAAATCTATAAGAATCCAAAGCCATCCCACACTCGTGAAGAGGTTCCAATGCAGCTTACCGATTAATAAATTGAGAAGTTCTAAATATTCGTGTTTTATCTTATCTTGGGACTAGAACAGTAGGATGTATAGTTAAAAGTCAACCCTTTCGAGGCTATGGACACTTCCGGGGATGGTCATGACTGTAGTATTGGGATCATATCTTAAAAAACTGGTCAAATATTAAAATTGTGTTGTATTTCCGAGGGCTAATTTCTTTTGGAGTCTTATGTTTTCTGAAAAAACTTAAAATTCGTATCATTTTTTAAGGTAATCTCTGGATAATGATAAAAGAATTGAATCTGGTATTAGTTTGAAATTTAGTCTTATCAAAAAGCACAGTTCTCTTATCTTCAGGAAAATGCTAATCTGAGTTAAAGAAAATTTTTATTGTCTTGCTACATACATAAGTTAGATTTCATGTTTTTGCAGAGATAACTGCTTCACCCTGTAAAGTCGCCATTTGTTGGCCTCTCAACAAATCCCTTTCCAAACTACAAGGGAAAGGGGACCCACTAGAGAAAATATTTGAAATCTGTAGCTACCGATTTCATTTCTGTAGTTTTTGGCTGCAGATTTTTTGTAACTGAATATCACGAGTGTGGGATGGTTTTTGGATTCCAAGCTAATATTTCAACAACTTTTCTCAATTCCAAGCCTTTATTACTTTGTTGATCAAATGATCATATTGACAAATTCAGATTAATTATCTAAATACTCAATTCTATATACATCTTAAAAGATACATGTGAAGGTTTAGAAATGAGCATACTTTTCCTTTTTACATTCGACGAGGCAAGTCTAAAGTGCGTATCTGCGTTTTCACTTGAACTTGCATACTACTACAATCTCTTACTAGCTCTTCTAATTAAAATTTTCATGGTATTCTTTTAAATTCATTTGGTCCTTTGTATATGAATGTCTTCTCCAAATTATTTCTTTTTATATATTCAGGATGGTCACATTTTATAAGCTGGTTTGAATTACTTATGTGAAACTATTCCTTATAATTCAAAGTAATTTTTGTCTTCATTAATCATTTATGTTTCCAAAAAATTAACTTGTTCAAGGGATATATATTCATCACATATATGAAGCAAAAGTGTATACATTTTTACAAAAGGAAAATTCCAACTCTTGAGTTTGTTTTATCTTCACGACAACCTCACAATTATAATAATATAATAATGATTTTTTAAACAAAAAATTATGCATTTTGGTTGTTTAGGTTTAAAGGGGACGGTCGATACTGAAATGATCATGTAATGATTATCTTGTAATGATTATTTTTGTCAAAAAAGTTTTCCTTTGTGTACAGGTAGCACAAGAAACATCACCAAAGATAACACAAGAAGCCAGCTCAACGATCTCAATAAAACCTGGACGCCACATGCTAAACATAGATTACAATCAACTAACGCATTAAAGGAGATCGCCATTGAATCTTCAGCGAAAGTAGAAATTTGGCATTGAAATGTGGTTATTTTGACAGTTGTCTATAGGAGAAATTCCCTTTCACCAGATTTATCTAACCGTGAGGAGATTGATGCATTACTGTCATTGCAAAATTGCAACACATTATGTACATTCAGATTTAAAAGATTGCCAAGCCGCTACAGGTTGTTGAGTTTTGCAAAAAAAGTTCAAAAAATATGATATTATCTCATTAAGCTGCAAATATTATTAGTTGCTATGATTGCGATAATCAAATCTACCTGTGTGCTAAGGGGTTTAATTAACAAAGATACCGAATTGTTTGGAATCGTTCCATTAATTCACAGCTTTTGTCGGGAACGTGATATTACCACAGATTGGGGAGAGTTTTCGGATGAGACCAATCAGTTTAACGAACAACGAGTAGAGAAGCCACCTGCTTGTTGATATAAATAATAGAGTTTCCATTGCCAAAGGGATGGGGGAAAGCTGGGCAGCACTGGATAGATTTTTCTTTCACAGTTCGGCACAGACACGGGACAGGCAGAGGCTTTAAGAGATTTCTCTCAAAGGTTCTGGAAACGCTGTTGCCTGAAGGGATCTGAAAAACAAAAAAGTGGAAGAACGCACTGCACTGAGGCTGATGGATGGAGGAATGTTTTTCTTCATACTTATGTTTTCTTCTGGATGGAGGAATTTGCAAGGAGGTTGGTGGATTGAGTATGTGCAGGAGTTGATTTTCAGAGAGATCCAGGTTCCAGGATTAAGATTGTTAGAAGTTTTCTGTAAATTATACAAGTTCCCATTTATGGATAATTTTTGTGGAACTGAAGCATCGAATTATCTTGAGTTTTCTGTTTTCGAAAATATTCATTACCTATGGTAACTGTGTATTTGTTTCTACCAATAATATAAACTTTGAATGATTTCAAGTTTCTATTATTTGTATTTAAATGCAAACTCTTCTTTCATTTTTTATTGTTTCCAGCGTTATTTTGATTATTAATTTTTAATTATAATGATTTATAATTAAAAATTATGTTATCTTTTACATATGAAAGGAATTACTTTACTTTTTTATGTTAATGATAGTTAATCAGAAATGCTGGAAATGTTTTATTTACTTTTCCTAGAAATGTTTTATTTACTTTTCCTTCTTTGAATGTTTCACAATAACGGAATGGTTGTAAAAGAATGTACTGTTGAATTATTTCATGTGTTACATTCTTTATTTCTATTTGATTAAAGTACATGAAAAAGAAGTAAAGGTTCTTTTTGATCAAGAAATATTTTAGGTTAGATATACTTTAAATAGTTTATTTAGTTTGTATTTTCTTTGATTGATTAAAGTATTAGTGGATGTTTCCATTATACTTTAATTCAATTATATTTACTTTATTTACAACGAAAAGGGAGAGCTCGTATATGGGACCGAAATTGGAGTTTGGAAACTTTTTCCCATAAGAGGTGTTGCTTCCAAACTACACTCCTACATAGGAAGGTGATGGACCTACGTAAGGACTGGATGGGGGAATGTGCCCCCCATTCCAAGGAAATCCTTAGACAAACGCCGAGGATCCTACCGGACCACGCTGGGTATTATATGGAAAGGAAGAAGGAATAGTAGGTATACTGGGGATCCTAGTAACCATGTCACCAAAAGTACCTACTAGGTTTGAGTGAACCAGTGGTTGAACCACCCGGCTCGCTGGAGTCAAAGGTGTAGAAGGTAAACTAGATCTAGGGGCACTTACCGGGGGAGGTAGTACCCCTTCAACCAGAATGGATGAGGTGAACACAAAAGGACTTTCTTCCGTAGAATACATGATCCTACCAATAGGGACACCTAATACAAGTGAATCAAAAGGTCTAACCTGAACGATCACAGGATCGTTTAAATCAGTCAAGGGTGTGTTAAAGTTTCTTGCAAACTCGTCAGTCTGCAATTATTATATCTTGAATATATCAAGATCAAAATGGTTATCTATCAATTCTGGTTCACCAAGAACTTCACTTATTCCTACCGGTTTAAATGAACCATCCGTGTCCAATCTCCTCCTTTGGGGTAGAGGTGGAGGCTCCAATGTGGTGAGAGGAGGAAGGTTTCTCAACCTTCTTGACCTTCTAAAAGATTGGTCCTCCAGAATTAAAAATTTGACAAATCACACCCTAAGGCCAACTAAACACAGGCAAAACCACAAAGCATACACTATAAAAATCCTAAAGTCTCAAGCAATCAAACAAGGGTAAAAGATATACTTTCTTGAAGAAAGCTGATGAATGATTACTTGGCTTCCTTGATGTGGTTCTTAGGCACAAGTGGAGCAATCACCCAACCACCCTCCTACACTTTCAACAAGGGTTACCTTCCAAGCCCGTTCAAGGTGAACCGGAAATAGCCTTCTGGTTTAACTAGGTATGAACCCTAAAAGTCAAGAGACTAAAGGCTACCTTAACTATACCAACAGTCTGGGGGGACAGTCATAAGCCTGACTCATATGGATGGGCAGGGTAGCTGAGACCAAAACTCTATCTAGGACAGAATCCCCAGATGCGTAAAATCCCTGATCTATGCTTTGACAAGGATTTGAAGGTTATCTCCTATGTCCAAGCCTTCACGCGGCCTCGTGCTTAACTCCCATTTGAGAGGAGCTTCCCAGATACAGTTGATAAATTCAAGGATTTACCTAAAGAAAGGTCCACTACATCTGAGTCTTATAACTTGTGGGAAGTTTACACTTCCTAGCCCACAAGTCTAGCCTAAGCTAGTAGGTGAAAGGCCCCTAAAAAAAAAACTTACTAGTAAATTTTAAATTATGCATTCATTTTAAAGGGTTGTTTCTTACTCAAAAGGAAATGGAGTGATGTACTTATGGTGTTTTTGACTCAATAGAAAACAAATGAAAATAAAGGTGTATTTTTCAAAGCAAATTACCACTATAAAAGCAAACTTCTTTTTCTTTTTTGCAAATATATATTGATGAACTGAATGCAATCGATAAAAGAAACTAAGCCTATATTTTTTGTAGTTTTTTGAGATAATATTTTTAAACTGAAATAAACACTACTTATGCAAAAGTAAAATGAAAAAGCTTAACAATGTTTTCTTTTCACTTTTAAAAATGCTCAAAATTCTACCATGCACCTAAAATGCACTATACTTGAGTAAACTTGGATCTAATTAACTATATAAAACCAACAAACTGAAGCACACAGGCTGACAGAAACCAAGAAACAACCAACAAAGGAAGGGTAGGAACCCTAGCTTGGGTGCACACAATGACAAAAATCACTGTAGACTAATAAAGGCAAGTGATAACCAACTACTATCAAAAGACAAATTGGAAAAACAATGCCCAAAACCCTGATCAATGATCTGGACAGAGACACTTCACCCTATAACCCAAACAGGACAAGCTACTTCGGCATGCATACAGAGAATAATCCAAGCAAAAGAAACTCAAAGGCTTTCGAAAAATCACAAACTGTGATCACCAAAGGTATTCAGACTAACAACACAACATTCATCAAGAAAATCAACTCATAAACATGAATCATTCAAAGACAAGGACAAGCAAACATTAACTTAAAAAATCCCTATTTCCAGGCATATACGCAAATGTATAGAAGGGAAACCCATGTATTGTACATGACTGTCGAGGAGAGCAACCTGCATATGCAGGCCTCTATACGTGACTGTGCAGAAGAGAAACCCACGTATAGGTACAAAACTTTTCTCAAAAAACAAGAAAAATCCACAATACTTTCAAACACTGTGACAAGTAAGAACCAGGATAAAAGACCACACACCAATTTCAAAGCAAAGACTGGTCAGAGGTGACATAAACAACCTACAGCAGTCTGGGCTCCCCAGCAGAGTCACCAGTTTTATTGTATAGGAATAAACACCTTATAACTGAAGGTATGGGGTTACCAACATACTCAAAAAACTTACAGAAAATTGACTCTAGAGTGCAGTAAAGGAAATAGGAGGATAGGAAAGACTTACCCGATACACGATGGTTGATCCTAGCTTGTCCTCTTCTGCTCTGATTCTCCTCCAAAGTCTTCAGGGATGCTTTCTCCTTCACCTATCAAAGGTCAATCTTCCAAATAACAGATGATTCATATATATAAATAGGTTAGATAAATCATATATAGGATGCTGAAACATAAACATTTATCAAACCACAATACATGAGATACATTCAAGACACATATGGAAGAATAATTCTCTTTATTATCAATAATAAAGAAGTTCAGATTACAACCCAACGCCTGAGACAAGGACTCCTCTGCAACCAAAGGATTTCGTGTTCCACTGCTCCAAAGACTTCTGTATAAACTCCACCAGCATAACTTTTCTCTCCAAGTGTATGTCCCTAACACCCTCCCCAAAGCCTGTATTTATAGTAGGTGAAATAACGCAGTTTCGAAGGTTGAGGAGGTTGAGACAGTTAAGGAGATTAAGGTAAATGGATTAACTAATCTCAAGTAATCGCGTGTTTTTATTTTAAATGTCAAAGATAGGTATACGCGGGTATCAATACTAACAACTCGCGTATGACCCGTGAGTTGCTATAAGAGCAACCTGCGTCTACATATATACGCGACATGCAACAACCGAGACTCACGTATGACATGTGAGTTGCATATATAGAGAGTCGCGTATATGACTTGACATAGCTAAAGGTTGAAAATAAGCAGCTGGATGGAAAACAAATATAAGTCATAATAAGCCCATCTATAGTGTTTTATGCAACCCTCAATCCATAGATGTCCTTTTGTGTGCCAACATGAGGGATGTCGAAACTCGGACGGAGAGGTGCCATTTAGGTGGATAACAGATGCTCCCTAATGTGTGAAGTCAGAGGGAAATGATGGCCGAAATACATTATAAATATTATCTTTGGAGAACTCAGAAATCCAATGGAGCAGAGAGAGTACCTGAAACAAATACATAGTAATGTCATATACAAAGTTACATCTGAGGATGCTATGTTCAATTTACTGGAACACTAACTCCTTTACAATATTTGAGTACATCATATGATATGGGTATAAAACCACATATATTACAAAGGTGGATCGAAGCCACAATATACAATAATGATGAGTATTCAAAGATCTAGAAGCTATGTAGATGAATAGAACATAATCTTGTGTAACTTAGTCCATAGGTGAGGAACTAAGGTCTTCATAAAGGATCCCAAAGAACTAGTATAATCCAAGCCATGTGAATAAGGGTAAGCTAAAGTCGAACATGGAAATAATTCAATATTTTGTCAATCAATAGGTGATAATCAACAACTGAAGCAAAGGAATTCACCAATGATGAAAGTGAATCCTGAGGTACTATCGTCAAAAATCTAGGTCTTCATCATCAGGAAGTACTGAAATGGAACCATGCTATGATACGGAAGGCAACAGAGCCTCCAATGGATCACAAGAGTGACTAAGAACTGGGAAAAAGAAGGGAGACACAAATAGATAACAAATATAACAATGATGGAATCAGGCTATATATCAAACATTGGGTAGAGTCCTTGAACAATGAGCACAACACAGAGATGACCCAAGGAAGCGTATAACTTATAGATAGAACAACTAGACTTATCTATCATGTAGGAGACATGATCAGATTCCCCAGGTATAATAGACAAGAGGAGGAGTAAGAAACTCAAAGTAATAGTTGAACAAAAGTGGACACTGAAACATGGATATCAAAAAACAAAGAGTGCTATGTTCAAGGATGACATGCTGCCATTACTAAAAACAAGAGAAAACTTCTTCCTTACCTTCCCTGTTAAATTTTAACGAGTCTAGGAAAGTTAACTCAGTTCCCTCTTCATTTTTTGACAAGCTTGAAGAGATGGGAAAATAATGCTTGATAGTGTCACTGATTTGTGGATTTAATGAGCCCAAACTAGTACATGCTCAGTCGGTGTTTTCACATTTAGAGAGTCTGAAAACTCCAAAGAAGAGTCCAGGGGGGTCCTTTTTCATCCAATTTAGTCTCCCGAGGCCGAAAAAGTATAAAACAAACCACAGAACAACTCTTTTAACTTCCAAAGAAGAAAAGGTGAACCTTTTTCGTACTTAGTCAGGGAGGTCCGAAAAAGGTTAAATTACCACCTACCCAACGCTCCTTCCAGAACAACATAAAATAGCTTGAGTTTTACGAGTGTGAAGGAAAGGAAGATCACTTGGAAAGATCCATTTCGTTATGAGAAATGTGGCTTACAACAATAAACTCGTTGCTTTGTTCTTAAGTGTTTAACGAGCATGACAAAGAAACAAAGTACACTCGGAATATTTTTCATGTTTAGGTCCAGAGAATGAAAAAGAGAAAACTAAGCTCAAACCGGGTGTTCTTTTTCCGTAAATTTAGTCCCTCAGGTCCGGAAAAGTGATAAACCTATACCTGAGAATACTCTTCTCAATTCAAAAAGAAAAGAGAGTGATCCTTTCTTGTATTATTCCGCATAGTCCGAGAAAGAGATAACCTACCACCAATGCGGATGCCCGTTCACATATTCTTAACAAGCTTGAATGGACGAGTTAACTCAGCAGTCAAGTCTATTTTGAAGGAGTTAGACTTGGGCCTAAAGAAACTTCATAAGGACGGGGAGTCCTATGAAGGGATCACTTGTAAAAAGAGATTAAAAAAGAAGCTCTATTTGGAGTGAAAAATAGCTAAAAGGATACCCCTGAACCTGAAACAGTTGTGGCATGAGTACCAAAGGATGACATAGGCATATAAGAAGGATACTTATGAAAGAGGGTCCTAGCCATGAAAGAACAATGGTAAAAACAAGGGACTAATGACTTAGAATACCATAGTCCGTGGCAAAATGTTGAATGCTAAGGTTAATGCGGATTGAATAAAGATGCCAAAATGCATTGGAAATGACAAAACCACCCTATTGGAGCAACAACATTTTGTAAAGGTGAAAAACCTGTTCCAAGGCACACAAAAGTATGGTATTAGTTGATTGACATTTTAAACTATAGAAAAAGACCCACTTTAAGAAATATAATTTCTATAAATAGTGGAAAAATCAAAACAAACTTACCATTTGAACTTTTGAGCCATAAAAAGCAAATTTTACCTTCGACCTTTGTTTGATCATTGTGAACAATTGGACTGACAAAATCGAAATCTGCCAGTTGCAGATAAGCCTACACCCTGAGCTCTTCATTTTGATCCAAGCAATTGTTAAGTTTGAGTCTAAATTCCATATTTAAAAGCATCCTGAACTGTAGCACGGTGCATATGCAGGTTGCTGATATGGAAACTCATGGATACGCATTCTATACGCGGGTTGCCTAACTAGACAGTCACATATAGTACACAACATGTCGAAGTAGAGAGTCGCGTATGCTACGCGGAGGACAAAAGGTTAAATATAATCAAAAAATTTTGAATTTTGATATGGAAATACTGAATCAAATTACTTGTTTTTGCTAGGTAAAAGATGGTTCTGGAATGGAGGGAAAGGGAGCACAAAATGATGGACCAAGCGGTGCTCCAAAGTGCGCCCACTATACAAGCATTGCAGACCAGTGGGCTACTGAAATTCTTTTGTACATCACCCATGTAGGCCAATGTCTAAATACTTGAGTTCATGGTAAATTATTGGGATCATGACTTGGGGATGTTCAACCTATAAGGTGAAACCTTGGAGCTTACCACTGAAGACATATATTTCATTACCAAGTTATTATGAAGGGGAGCACCGGTGAACTTGGAGGGCACCGGCATGGGTGGTGACCCCTTAAGTGTTCAAAACTATGTAGATGTGTTATGTACACTCGGTACTCAAAAAAGAGGAACCAGTGTTCCAATTGTTGATATTCGATATTTTACACTCTAAGTATTAGCTAGCACCATTGTGAGAATATCAGGATCCTCATCTTTACATTTGGCCACAAGGAACCAAATGAGGCTGGCAGTTGACCGTTTTAGAGGTGCTCTCTATGATTAGTGTTCGGGAGTTGCCTCCATCATGAGGAGGCAGCTATCTAACTACAAGAGGGGAAGGAAATTTTTTTTTGGATATGCAAGCATATTAGTGGCCTTCTTCGATAGAGAGTACCAGCATTGAGCCTTGCCATACCTCTACCGATCAGATCTCCACGTTAGCCGAGGCTGAGCAGGTGGGGAGACATTTTCCTCCGTCAAGGAGGAGGAGACATAGTACATAGCGTATATGATGATGACTTTTATACCTGGTGGGAACGACAGCTACCGGCATTGGAGTAGTTTCCATATGCCGAGATGGACTTCTGAGGTGACCCGACCTTGTCCTCCCTCCAGGAGGAGCATGTGGAGATATAGGTAAGTAATTTTTTAATTTTTTATCATTATCAAATTTTTATGAATTTTATAATGATAGGTATATACTTATGTACAAGTCGTAATCCTACTCATGTGTCAAAATGCAGATATTGGACCGGTCCGCCTTGAAAAGCACCCTCGCATGTTTGTCCATCCTATCGTGGGCAAGGATCCAGGGTTGATCAGTGTACTAGAGGGGAAGCTGGCCAGGCTGACCCAATGAGTACCTACCATGCAGATAGAGCATATCCCTAATGCCATGCAGGAGTCCATAGTTGGGGTTCCATCGGTTTGGCTACGTCTTTTCAGACGAATAGTTAGAGCAATGCTTGTATACATAGATGCGGTGGAGGCTGCCAAACCCAAGGAGGCTAAGGAAGCCAGAGTGTAGAGGGATCATGGGGACCAAGGAGGTCCTAGTGACCAGGGCAGTCCAGCTTAGTTCTAGGACATTTTGTATATGACAGGATCTAAGGATCGGACTTGACCTATCTATGGACAGACAGATATTTTACACACACACACACACACACACACACATATATATATATATTGATGTTGGTTGTCAGTTTATTTACAAATGTTTTTCATATGTTTGCTGTATATTTTTATAAAATGTATGTGAGATGCCAATCCAAAATGTAATAATAAGCATATGCATCAGCCAATGAATTTTGGTTTCATGGAATATGATTGAAAGTAATAACCTCAAAATGTCTTTCCAATAAACGAATTTGCATGAACTAACACAATAAGATAGGATTTCATACCTGATAAGCTCGATTGAGCTAGGAAACCACCAACTGAGAGTCCAAACGGACCTCAAGCTGGGTAATGCCATGTGACAAAGCATCCCATAGGAGCTCAATGACAGCCCTATACTCAGCAACATTATTAGACACAGGACCTAGACAAGCGCCTCCCATGGAAACAAGCTATCTTGAGGGAGAATAGATAACCCATGCTGCCAAAGCTAGGTTACAAGTATGACGGCTGACGCCATCAGTAAACCCTATATATATTTCAGAAGACATCTCCAACAACTAGTAGATATATAAAAAACAAAACTAACAACCTAATGTACATAAAAAATACATACAATAAAAATGAAAGAAAAAGTGCTAAGCCTAAGCATAGTACTTCTTCAGGTAGAGCCAATTTCTAGGCTCAAGCAGCTTATTCCCATCAAAATCAACTAACTCATATGCACCCTTACTTAATACCTTCGACATGACATAGGGTCCTAACCACATAGCCTTGAATTTTCCTGCCCCCAAAGGTTCTTTATCTTGGTCCCAAAGCAAGACAAGTTCCCCTTCAGAAAAAACCCTAGGTTTGACTGATTTATCATAGTGAGATTTAACCATATTTTTATGAGCCTGATTAGTAGTCAGTGCATCTCTACGTTGTTCATCAAGGTGTTCTAAATGTACCAGACATTTCTCAAGCTCAGTCGTATCAGGTAACACATGAATCGCTATCTTTAGAGACAGGATTTCACATTAAATCGAAGTAACTGCTTCCACCCCATGAACAAGTTGGAAAGGGGAGAAACCCATAGCAGTATTTACATTAGTTTGATAGGCCCAAAGAGCAGGGTATAACATGATGTGCCAGTTAGAGCAAGCTACATCAATTGTCAGTTTAAGGATAGTTTTTAAAGTCTTGTTGATAGCCTCAACCTAACCATTTGCTTGCGGATAGTATGGAGAAGAATGTTCTTGTCTGAATCCGAGCATGATAGTCAGTTCCTTCATCATGTTATTTTGAAAATGACTGCCATGGTCAGTGACAATCACTTTGGTTATACCGAACCGTGCAATAATCTGATTGAATACAAAGAAAGCTGTTGCTTCCCCATCGGCTTTGAAAGTAGGAATTGCCTCTGCCCATTTTGTAAAATAGTCAATAGCGACAATGATGTATTTATGCCCCCGAGCCGAGGCTGGGTTGCATGTCACATAATCAATCCCCCATTTCATGAAGGGGCCTACCAAGACAACGGGAAATAACGAAGCAGGATGTGACCGCATTTTCCTGGTGTAAAGCTGACACAAATGATAGCGCTTCACTACTTCCACACAATCTTTAAAGATCGTGGGCGAGAAATAACCGGCATGCAATATCTTCTGGGTCGTTGCTAACCCAGATAAATGACCCCCACACGCTCTGCTATGGGAATCATTTAGGACAATCTTTGCTTCCTCATGAGTAAGGCAACGACGCAAAACAGAATCTACCCATCGTCGATATAATGTATCTCCTATAATGAGGTAGTTCTTGGCATGAAGGCATAATTTACGTCGTTCCTCCCTTGAGGAAGCTGCAGGGTACTTCAAAGTCTGGAGATATATAAGAATATCTCCATACCAAGGATCAGAGGTGGATATCAGGAAGATGTGCTCATCTGGGAATGAGTCATGTTCAACCACTACATCTTCTTCAGTAGGAAATTATGCTATACGTTCAACAAAAACTAAGGACTTCTTAGACTTAGCAGACTGGAAATCCAAGTTAAAATCTTGGAGAATGACTATCCACTTGTTAAATTTTCCCCCAACAATCCGTAGGGATAAAATATATTGGAATGGATTTACATGGTAGTGGTGGTCCTCAGTAAAATGTAGTGATGTAACCTCTGTACAGCATAAACAGCTGCTAAGGCTAATTTCTCAACGTGGGAGTATCTAAGTTCATATCCATCCAAAGCATGGCTAAGATAATAAACAACATGCTCTACAAACTTATCATCCTCCTGGACTAGTACTACCCCAATGGTCGACTCCGACACGGCCAGATATAATATAAAATCCCGAGAATAATCTGGTGGATGTAGTAAAGGTGCCGACAGCAAAGATTTTTTCAATGCCTCGAATGCAAGTTGTGCGGTTTCATCCAATACAAATGGGGTGTCCTGTTTGGGCAGGCACATGAAACCCTTAGTGATCTTGGCATAATTAACAATAAAACGTCAAAGAAAATTAGAATTTCCTTGCAGGCTTTGAAGTTTCCTGAGAGAACAAGGAGGAGGCATATTTACAATAGCCTCAACTTTCAAAGGATCCACCTGGATGCCTCTATTAGAGACAATGAATCCGAGTAATCTTCCTGGCTCAACACAAGATACACACTTGTGGGGATTGAAGCGAATTTTATAATATCTGCATCTTTCAAATACCAACCGTAAATGATCTGGATGTTGGATCCTCTTATTCGAATGTGCAGGTTAATCATCAAGGTATGGTTCGACAATGGCTTTAATGTCATGAAAAGCAAAGTTCATAGCCCATTGAAAGGTAGCCCCAACATTTTTCAATATAAAGGGCATTTTCTTGTATGCGAAAGTACCCCAAGGACAGATGAAAGCATTTTTATTTTGGTCTTCTGGTTTTATTCGAATTTGATTGTATCCGGAGAAACCATCTATAAATGAGAACACTTCACTTCCCGCACAAGCATCTATAATCTGGTCTATAAAAGGTGTGGGATAGTTGTCCTTAGGACAGGCTCTATTGAGATCTCTAAAGTCTGTACAAACGCGGATATGCCCTTGCTTCTTATCAATAGGAACAGGGTTGGATACCCATTCTGTCAAAGCAATGGGATATATAAAACCAGCCTTCAATAGCTTTTCAACTTCTTCCTTCACAGCCGCTGCTTTGCGCTGGTTCACGGGTCTTAATTTTTGTCGAACTAGCTTGGCATCAGGATATGTTTGGATTTCATGTTCAACAATCGATGGATCTATGCTTGACATCTCCTCATATGACCAGGAAAAGACATCGTGGAATTCCTTAAAAAGGGCAGTATAGATGGAAATCTCTTCAGGAGAGCATTTTGCACCTATATATATGTTTTCCATGACATCGGGATTTACAGAGATGTTAATAGGTATAGTGGCGGAAATATTTTCCATATTCCTCTCGAAAAACATTCCTTCCCTAGGAAATGGATTGATAGGTATATCAACATCTTCTGGCAGTCTCACTCGAAACTCTTGTTTTTCTATTCTACTTAGTTCTGGAAGAAAATAGGATCGAGGATGAAGATCCCCACAAATCTTATCACGTCGACTCATAGCTTCCAGAATAGCTTTATCGAAATGTAAAACCATGTAAAACCATGTCTAGAATTCTTCTAGATCTTTTGAGACTGTTAGAGGATCTGGAATGGGATCAACAGTGGCTTGAGTGATGGATTGATAAGCTACCTCCACTACTGATAAAGGCACTTCTAGTTTGTGTGGGGTTGGGAGAACCTAAGGATCGGTCCTATCGACAACCGTAGCTATGGACTTCCCCACACTAGTAGAACCAATGTAATTAACTGGGGCTAGAAGATCAAATGTGCCCATCAGTGATGTGTACATTCCTCCCCCCAAGCTCTATGCAGCAGGTTTGACCTAATCAACCAATGGCATAGTGGACTCGTTAGACTCTAAACGGCCTTTTCGCGTAAAATCAAGTTGATCATTAGTAATAAACTTGCCCTCATGTGGAAAAACCACTACATGAAGAACAACTGACGCAATAGCGGACATCGCATAAGTCCAACTCCTTCCCAGAAGCAGATTGTAGTCCAAAGGAGCATCAATCACTTCTACTTCAACAGACACTGCTTTTCTTGCCAACCTAATTTCAAAATCTGGCAAGATACCATGTGGACGGAAAGATCTTCCATTAAAAGCAGTAAGCAAAGTGTTTGATGGGACTAGCTCTGGGGATCCAAGAGCTTTCCAACAGGTCAAGGACATAACACATGTAGAATCCCCATCATCAACAACTGCCCTTCCAATGGTCTTACCACCATGGACGACATCTATTGATAAGGCTACATGGTAAGGTAGGTGAATTTTAACTCGAAGAGTCCATGCTACCTAAAGCTTCTAATAGGGAATCCCGCTAAGCGGGACAACTCTGTAACACCTCTAAAGCTAACATTGGACACAGGGTTTGAGCTAAGTCTTCAACCATAGAGTAGTTTGAAGCAGCCCTAGCATTAGGGTTATGCAAGGCCTTCTTGAAGACACCTTTCAGTATCTTTGGCATAGTTTCAGCAGGTTTCTCTATTGCGAGAGGGTTTGAAGTTTCACCTACAACTTTAACCTTCTCAGAAGTCTCAGTATCATAATTTTTGTTCCTTGTCTACAACAAAGTCAAATATTGAACCATGTTGATATAATTTGGGTCAGGGGCAGTTTGAGTGCCCTCTGCTACATTAGAAGCTGAAGCAGAGTTCTATCCTTGGGGAAAAGGATCCTTCAGGACAGCCGGTTGTTGAGCTTTAAGCAGCTTCTAAGCTTGATCCATAAGGGGACAAAGGTGAGTAAGGTGGTCCTCTTGGCACAACTTACAAGGGAACTTGAACTTATTATTTTCTTTCTTTCCCCTATTAGCATTGGTCACGGGATTTTGCTTGTTTTGGTTTCCCTCTCCCTTCTTACCTTTCTTTTTCTTCCCATCAGGCTGTTGATTTCCCTTCTGAGAGGTTTGTGCAAAACAATTTGCACTCTAGGGGGAGGGGGCAGCCTTTGCTTCCTCCTCCGTAGACTGTTTCACAGACAACTGGTGAAGTTGCTTAGCCAAAGACTCTACGGTGGGAGAGTTGACGAACCCAACCACACCATCGGCATGGGGTCCAGGCTTAGGCTTATCCACATCGTGCGAAGGCCTCAGTGCCATAGGGATAATCTCATATAAGATCCTAGATTGTGAATAAATCAAATCCAGTTGATGGGCCCTGAGAATGGCTTCTTATTCATTCGTCACTCCTGAGGTGGATACGTCCTTACATATGTAGGGCAACAGGGATTTAAGGAACCACTCTAAAGGAACTCAGGAGGGATAGTGGATTTTATAAGGATCTTTCACCTTCTCCACTATTGGATGTGATCCGAGATGTGGGTAGCCTTGTTTTCTCTAAAAGTAGACAACAAGTCCATTCCGAAATCATATCGGACTGAAAGCTGAAAGTGGCTAAGAAATGCACTAGCCAAGTCCCAAA
The DNA here is from genome assembly GCA_001517045.1 of Pseudotsuga menziesii. Taxonomy (NCBI): domain Eukaryota; kingdom Viridiplantae; phylum Streptophyta; class Pinopsida; order Pinales; family Pinaceae; genus Pseudotsuga; species Pseudotsuga menziesii. The sequence continues at coordinate 45,893 of LPNX011203416.1, forward strand.
AACTACTGAAAGCAGCAGAAGGCAATTCAATATACCATTTTTCCACAGTACCTATCAAGGTTCTCTGGAACAGCCTCAACCTAACTGAGTCTTCATTCAGTGAATTCAAAGAACACCATAAATGGAATGTGTTGGCATGAGCCCTAGGATCTTCACCAACTTTGCCTTTGAACTTAGGGATATCCGATGGCAATTTGGTGGGAACAGGTGGCCACAAGGGGTCATGCCTCACCGGGTCATTCATCAATTTTGACAAATCTAGCAAGTTTAAAGTTGCCAGGAATGGAAGTTTGGGTCGAACCGGGGTACTAAATGTGCCAGCTTGGGGATTAGAGGGACCTGCCCCCAAATGCCCATGGGAAAAAGTGGGGTTTCCCCCTAATACCGGTTGCAAAGTGGGAATATTTCTCTGAAACAGATTCCATCCGTAAGCCACAGGATTGTGTGTGGGAGGTGCAAAGTAAGAAGTTCGGGATGTCCCCATAGAAGCAGGGGTCTAAAAGATAGGAGCCGGTATCCCTCCGCTGAACAACGAAAAGGGAGAGCTCATATATGGGACCAAAATTGAAGTTTGGAAACTTTTCCCATAAGAGGTGTTGCTCCCAAACTGCACTCCTACATAGGAAGGTGATGGACCTACGTAAGGACTAGATGGGGGAATGTGCCCCCCATTCCAAGGAAATCCTTGGAAAAACGCCGAGGATCCTACCGTACCACTATGGGTAGTATATGGAAAGGAAGAAGGAATAGTAGGCATACTAGGGATCCCAGTAACCATGTCACCAAAAGTACCTACTAGGTTTGAGTGAACCGGTGGTTGAACCACCCGGCTCACCGGAGTCAAAGGTGTAGAAGGTAAACTAGATCTAGGGGCACTTACCAGGGGAGGTAGTACCCCTTCAACTGGAATGGATGAGGTGAACACAAAAGGACTTTCTTCTGTAGAATACATAATCCTACCCACAGGGACACCTAATACAGGTGAATCAAAGGGTCTAACCTGAACGATCACAAGATCGTTTAAATCAATCAAGGGTGTGTTAAAGTTTCTTGCAAACTCGTCAGTCTACAATTCTTCTATCTCGACTGTATCAAGATCAAAACGGTTAGCTATCAGTTCTAGTTCACCAAGAACTTCACTTATTCCTACTGGTTTGAATGCACCATCCGTGTCCAATCTCCTCCTTTGGGGTAGAGGTGGAGGCTCCAATGTGGTAAGAGGAGGAAGTTTTCTCAACCTTCTTGACCTTCTAAAAGATTGGTCCTCCAGAATTAAAATTTGACAAATCACACCCTAAGGCCAACTAAACACAGGCAAAACCACAGAGCATACACTATAAAAATCCTAAAGTCTCAAGCAATCAAACAAGGGTAAAAGATATAATTTCTCGAAGAAAGCTGATGAATGATTACTTGGCATCCTTGAAGTGGTTCTTAGGCACAAGTGGAGGAATCACCCAACCTCCCTCCTACACTTTCAACAAGGGTTACCTTCCAAGCCCATTCAAGGTGAACCAGAAATAGCCTTCTGGTTTACCTAGGTATGAACCCTAAAAGTCAAGAGACTAAAGGCTATCTTAGCTATACCAACAGTCTGGGGGGACAGTCGCAAGCCTGACTCATATGCATGGGCAGGGTAGCTGAGCCCGAAAGTCTATCTAGAATAGAATCCCTAGATGTGTAAAAGCCCTGATCTACACTTTGACAAGGATTCAGAGGGTTATCTCCTCTTTTCAAGCCTCCACACGGCCTCGTGTTTAACTCCCGTTTGAGAGGAGCTTCCCAGATACAGTTGATAAAGTCAAAGATTTACCTAAAGAAAGGTCCACTACGTCTGAGTTTTATAACTTGTGGGAAGTTTACACTTCCTAGCCCACAAGTCTAGCCTAAGCTAGTAGGTGAAACGCCCCTAAAAACAAAACTTACTAGTAAATTTTAAATTATGCGTTCATTTTAAAGGGTTGTTTCTTACTCAAAAGGAAATGGAGTGATGTACTTATGGTGTTTTTGACTCAATAGAAAATAAATGAAAAGAAAGGTGTATTTTTCAAAGCAAATTACCACTATAAAAGAAAACTTCTTTTTCTTTTTTGCAAATATATATTGATGAACTGAATACAAACAATAAAAGAAACTAATCCTATATTTTTTGTAGTTTTTGAGATAATATTTTTAAACTGAAATAAACACTACTTATTTAAAAGTAAAATGCAAAAGCTTAACAATTTTTTCTTTTCACTTTTAAAAATGCTCAAAATTCTACCATGCACCTAAAATGCACTATACTTGAGTAAACTTGGATCTAATTAACTGTATAAAACCAACAAACTGAAGCACACAGGCTGACAGAAACCAAGAAACAACCAACAAAGGAAGGCTAGGAACCCTAGCTTGGGTGCACACAATGACAAAAATCACTGTAGACTAATAAAGGCAAGTGATAACCAACTACTATCAAAAGACAGACTGGAAAAACAATTCCCAAAACCATGATCACTGATCTGGAGAGAGACACTTCACCTTATAAACCAAACAAGCCAAGCTAATTCAGCATGCAGACAGAGAATAATCCAAGCAAAAGAAACTCAAAGGCTTTCGAAAAAGCACAAAGTGTGATGACCAAAGGTATTTAGACTAACAACACAGCATTCATCAAGAAAATCAACTCATAAACAGGAATTATGTAAAGACAAGGACAAGCAAACCTTAACTTAAAAAATACCTATTTCCAGGCATATACGTGACTTTATAGAAGGGAAACCCACATATTGTACGCGACTGTCGAGGAGAGCAACCCGCGTATGCAGGCCTCTATACGCGACTATGCAGAAGTGCAACCCGAGTATAGGTACAAAATTTTTCTCAAAAAACAAGAAAAATCCACAAGACTTTCAAACACTCTGACAATTAAGAACCAGGATAAAAGACCACACACCAATTTCAAAGCAAAGACTGGTCAGAGGTGACAGAAACAACCTACAACAGTATAGGCTCCCTAGCGGAGTCACCAGTTCTATTGTACAAGAATAAACACCTTATAACTAAAGGTCTGGGGTTACCAACATACTCAAAAAACTTGCAGACAATTGACTCTAGAGTGCAGTAAAGGAAATAGGAGGATAGGAAAGACTTACCGGATACACGACGGTTGATCCTAGCTTGTTCTCTTCCGTTCTACTTCTCCTCCAAAGTCTTCAGAGATGCTTTCTCCTTCACCTGTCAAAGGTCAATCTTCCAAATACCGGATGATTCATATATATAAACAGGTTAGATAAATCATATACAAGATGCTGAAACATAAACATTTATCAAACCACAGTACATGAGATACATTCAAGACACATATGGAAGAAGAATTCTCTTTATTATCAATAATGAAGAAGTTCAGATTACAACCCAACACCTGAGACAAGGACTCCTCTGCTACCAAAGGAGTCTGAGTTCCACTGCTCCAAAGACTTCTATATAAACTCCACCAGCATAACTTTTCTCTCCAAGTGTATGTCCCTAACACCCTCCCCAAAGCCTGTATTTATAGTAGGTGAAATAAGGCAGTTTCGAAGGTTGAGGAGGTTGAGATAGTTAAGGAGATTAAGGTAAATGGCTTAACTAATCTCAAGTAATCGTGTGTTTTTATTTTAAATGTCAAAGATAGGAATATGCAGGTATCAAGACTGACAACTCGCGTATGACCCTCGAGTTGCTATAAGAGCAACCTGCGTATACATATATAAGCGACATGCAACAACCGAGACTTTCTTATGACATGTGAGTTGCATATATAGAGAGTCGTGTATATGACTTGACAAAGCTAAAGGGTGAAAATAAGCAGTTGGATGGAAGACAAATGTAAGTCATAATAATCCCATCTATAGTGTTTTGGGAAACCCTCAATCCATAGATGTCCTTTTGTGTGCCAACATGAGGGATGTCGGCACTCGGACGGAGAGGTGCCATTTAGGTGGATAACATCTACTAGTGGGACTGGACCCACATATCATGAGCCAAGTTGAGATCCCCATCCATGCACATCCTACAATCATCCCTGCTTTGGTCATGTCTATATAGATGATATATTTATTGGTTATTTTACATAGGTAAGTAAAAGGTTAACGATAGTCGTCTTTGAAATTTTATTTCTTTACTATAAACATATATAGATTGTTAATATTTTTAGTGTTTTCAAAACTTGCAGTTGCTACAAGAAGATGACATGGGGAAATACTTTCCCATTGGCGATGCCCATGATAGTATAGAGACTTGTGCACAAAAACCCTTTCATGTACGAGCTATTGTCATGCATTCGGTAGCAACAATGCATAATGAGGAAACTATTTCAAGATGTCATTTATGTTAAAGAAATGTAACTGCGAAAGGTATTGTATTTTTTATTATTATTGTTATTACCCCTTTTGGATATGTTGTTCCTCTCGTTAGGGATGTCATTGATGTAATTTTTCATGAGGTAAATCTTCTATTGTAATTCGGGACAGTAGTACCCACTAAAGTATTATTAAAATGTATCTGTGAGTCTTTCAGGGGAATTCAACCCTGGAAGTAAGGATAAGTTGGCCCAGTTGGGTTATTAGGCCTATCAGCTGATATGTATAAATAGGATAGGTGCATCCCTTGTTTGGACAAGTAGAAAACACAAGTAGTTGCACTAGAAAGAGAAGAGGCAGTACATATGGCAGAGAGAAAGCATTCTAGTCTTGTTATTGGGTCTTACACTATTTTTGGGTGAAGTTTATATAAATGAAGTTTTTCCAGTTTTTTACTTTGAGGGTTTCCCAAGATAAAGAGTTGTGTTCTGTTTCATTCTATTGTGCTTGTTATTCTTTCAGATATCCTTTTATTTTGGTATAAAAACTTTTAAAATATTAACATGGTATATGAGCTAACCTGAAAGAAAACATTCTGTAGCCACTCATCTGACAATCCAAAAATATATGGTCTACTATTATGGATACCTTCCTCCATAGATCAGATGAAAATGGAGGTCCACTCAACTCGCCCTAGGAGGGAACATCTTTCTGTTGAAGCAGTTTTCATTCTGAGGATTTTCACTTTTTGAAATAACACTCCTGCCATGAGTGTGTTGCAGCTGCAACTTTTCTCCCCAAATTTCTTAAATTTTGGGCCCCTCCTCATGATTTTGCTTTGATCGTTGGATCCTTTGAGTTGTTGGTCTGTGTTTTCATTTTAAATGATTACAAAAGATTAACTCTTAACCAAGGTTCGGACTTTGATTGCGTTGGAATTTATGATGAGTCGTAGCTTCTAAGTTTGTCTTCGCTTGTTGATCGATAAAATTGTGCTCTGCTGTGGGTCGTCGTTGTGGAGGTGTGACAGGTCGCTGTCCATTACTGAGTTTAAAGCTGTATAAACACTTAGAATTTTTATATTGATTGGGATTCACTCTTGTTTTGGTCGAAACCCGAAGCCTTTCCGCTTCCGCCGTTGCGGATCCCAAAACATTTAAGCGCCCGAAGCCCAAAGCGATCCGCTTGTCGATGTACATATGCCTGTTTTGCCGTGAATCCGAGGATGTTTCTCTTTTGCCGTTGCAGATGGGAAAGCCATTTGTCTCCCGAAGTGCAAATCCGTCCGACTTCTGACTGTGCATCGCGTGGCTCTAGCCTTCTCTTTTCCATCGTTGCAGCTCTCAAAGTCATTTGGCTTTCGAAGTACAAATCCGTCCGACTTCCGATTAAAGCCTCTCTTGCCTACGTTTCGCTTGTCCGTAACTTGTGTCTCTTCCATCGTTGCGACTGGGAAATCCTTTTGGCCTCCGATGTTATTTCCTTCCGATTTCTGACTTTAAGTTTTCTTGCCAAAGATTTTCCTGCTAACCGTCATTGGCTAGGTTTGTCAAGCCTGCAGGTGTTGCGCCTGGCCATTTCCTTGTGAAATAGTCATTCAATTGGTAGAGTTGGTTGCTTTGTTTTGTAATGCAGGCCCAACAAATGATGCTCGTCGATTGATTGCAGGTGGTTTTAGGTGATCGGTCCAACTACCATGGCATGGAGGAAAACGGACCATTTGGCAGAAGTAGGAAAAAGACAAAATGAATGGTGACAAAGGAGTCGTTCTGAAAGGTCCAGCAGTTACTTAGCCACTCATGGGCATGCGTAGAAAAGATAAAGGAACATGAAGCGTTGAGGGACTAAGAAGCTGAAACGTTTGGGGGCCAACCCAAGCGGTCGGAAGTTGTAGTTTAAATATCTGAAAGTAGAACTTAGCCAGGGATTTTTTTCCATGGAAAAAACTTGTAAATCATTTGCTTGTAAGAGGAACTACTTCGTTTTACAATCAAAGACTGCAACTTTTTCCTACTGGAGAAAGGGAAATGTGGAATGTATTCATGTGACTAAATGAATAATGTTGAAGAGGAACTATTTCGTTTTCAACTGTGTTTCATTAACTGTGAGAGTATTTAACTTCTGGAACCTATGTTCTTGTTGAATGTTCTTCAGTATCTTTTTGGGATGTTTTCCACTATGAGTAATCAATGGTGTTCATAAAACAATTGGCTAACTAGTTGTTCAAAAATATGCAAATTGTTCATGTGTCTTGAAATATGTATTAGCTCTCTGTTACTTTTCATTATTGCATGTACAAAATGTATTACTCACCAACAAATGATAATCCTGCTCCCTAGGGATAGATTAGGTAGTTAGTTTATTTTTTCTTAATGTATGCGATTTGGATGCTTGTGAGCCTTAAGACGAGAGGTAAGAACCTGCGCATCACATTGTGATTGTTCCTTGCATCTTTATCACCCTGTATTGTTAATTAGGCACTTGCATTTCATAATTTAAGCCAGTAATACAAAAAATCAGTGGATCGGGCCGCAATCGGTAAAGCCTTTGTTTTGTCACTTTGACCTACGGTAGCCGGACCGCAAACCGGACGGATTCCCTATACCAAACAGTCAACGGGCTAGCTGGGAACGTTGACTAGGGAGAATCCATTACTATTTTTGCCTGCAATTTTCGGGGCCCAAATAGTTTTGGTGCTAGAAGGAGGGCCGCCAGTGCATGGCTGGCCGAGGAAACCCGTTTTCCTGAGACTATTCCACCAGTAACAGTTCTGAAAGCAGTGGGTTTCATAATCCAATTCTGGAAGAAAAAGAGCATCTATATTCTGTTGGTAATGAAATTGTTAATGATCTGAGAAGACACACCAGAGCATATGTAAAGAATATTGGAGGATTTCCAATCATCCCTGAACTTCCCAGGAGAGAGTATAAAATGAAAGACCACCCTGTAGCAGAAAACTCATTGTTGGTTGGAGACTGGGAAGAACTTGTAGAAACATCCTTACAGGAAGTTGTACTACCTTTGAACCAAGAAGGCCTAGATACCCCTCGCAGTTCTCTTGCTCGCACTCCAGTTGGCTCACCTCTACACTCTCCACCCAGACTCATGGATGGCGTAAATGCAAACCAACCCCCTAACCCGCCAAATCCACCACCTGCATGGAGAGCCAGATCACCGTTAAACCTTACACCTCCGTTACATGACCTACCTCAAGCCTTTGACAATATGTTTCCCAAGTTTGACCCAAATGAGAAAATACTAGTAGATGATCATCTACAAAGTTTTTACTTGGAAATTGAAGGATTAAGGGCCAGGGAATATGAAGATGTGGTATGTAGATTGTTCCCGCATACCCTTAAAGGAGCTGTAGCATCATGGTACTTTGGATTTCCTGCTAACTCTATCCCTGATTGGGATACCTTTGAAAGAATCTTCAGAAGTAAGTATGCAACTCAGAAAACTCACGCAGCTCTCATGAAAGGGCTGTGCATGTTGAAGAAAGAAAGAAAAGAAAAGGTGCATAGTTTCACACAAAGGTTTGCAGCCTATCTCAATAATTTCTCTGAAACAGATAAGCCTTCGGACAAAGTACTGATTGAGTATTATACTTCAGCTTTAGGCCCTGATTTGGCCATGTTTGCCAAATGTAGGGCCAAGCCTACTTTGATGGAAACCTATGAAGAGAGAGAAGTGGTGGAAGCTGAAAGAGAGAGTATTGAAGACTATCCAGAACAATCAGGAGAGAAAGGTGTAGGAAGAAAAGCTTTATCGTTTGCTAAGCCTAAGGAAGAAAAGTTGCCAGAGTTGGAAAATATGGCCAAAATGATGCAGAAGCTATCCAACAAAATCATAGATATGGAGAAAGAAAAGGAAGCACAAAAGTTTTATAAGCCATATTATAAGAAAAGAGAGGATAACCACCAGTGTCAACCTCCTCCTCACAATACTGCATCTATGAATTTAATGGAGGTAGACTTGGATAATTTTTGCACTTTCCACCAACACCCACACTCTAAGAAGAATTGTCCTCAGTGGATAAATTCGATGACGCTGGTCATGAATCAACTGTTAGATTCTAGATTGACAGAAGAGGGACATGAAGAAGGAAAAGAGAATTCTGCTTCTACTTCTACTAAGGAACATGAAGAGGAAACCATGGCTTTATGGAATTCTGTCTCATTATTCGATGCTGAAGAGGAAGAAACTAAGGGGTACAAAATCGTTATGGAAAACAACGTAGCCACAAGGAGCCAAGGGATGGTTAAGGAAGACAGTATTATACTCCCAAAGATTAAGAGGCTGCAGAGAAATGTTAAGAAGAAATTTCAAAACAAATCTTTGGATGATAAAATTCCAGAGTTCACTATCACTAGCCAAGATCCTAGGCAGAGTGACGTGCAGGCCAAGCCAAGTGAAGAAAATGCTGATAAACCCCGTCCCACTAAGAATCCAATGGATTATGACATTGTGGAGGATTTAAAGAAGATAAAAGCAAATGTTCCACTATTCGAAATGTGTAAAATGCCGCAGCAAAAGGAAAGACTGTTGAAAGCACTTGAAGCATCAGATGATAAGCTTCCCGCTAACAATCAACCTCAAGAAGAAGAAGAAATTGGGGAAACCAGCGTGGGAGGTAAGTCTAAAAGCAAACATCCACCTTTCCTCCTCACGTTTGAAATTTTCAATCATAATGTACATAACTGCTTGGTAGACTCAGGGGTGTCAGTAAATGTTATTCCCATATCAGTTTGTAAAAAGATCAATGGGAAGCCTAAGCCATCCACGTGGAGGGTGGTTCAATTGGACAAAATGGATGTAAAGGTAATTGGTGAGATGGAAGATGTCCTAGTCCGTTTGGCATCTAATGACAAAGTTTGCCAAGTTATTAACATCGTGGTGGCTGATATACCAGACGCGTCCAGTCTTGTCCTGAGCAGAGATTGGTCGGCCAAATTAAATGGATATTTTGCCTCAGATTGGTCGCATCTGTGGTTTCCATACAAAGCAAGTCCAAACCAGATCAAGATTTTAAGAAAACCTCACATGAAGTACAATGTTACTCAACTGGAGGAGAAGAACATACCAGTGGATTATGTATTGGGAAACTATTTCATTGAGTTGGAACCTGGGAATTACCAAGCAAAAGAATCCAGCAACACATCTGACACCCAACCTGATCTCCTTCGATTCTCACAGGCTGATGAGATTGATTGTAAAATAGTAGACTTAGCAGTAGGAGTAGATTCGTTTTTAGTAGTTAGTGATTTTTGGACTTTATTTTTGGATGGCTCTAAGACATTAAAAGGGTCAGGGGTTGGCTATGTCCTGATTGACCCACAGAAGAATAAACATTTCCTTTCATGTAGATTAGAGTTTGAGTGTACTAATAATACAGCTAAGTACGAAGCACTGGTGCAGGGACTAAAGAAGGCAATTGAATTAAAGGTAAGTACTCTAAAAGTTTTTGGGGATTCTAAAATTATTGTGAAACAAATCCGTAATTAGATACATTGTGTTTCTCCTCACTTAAAGGCTTATCAGAGTGAGGTATGGGATTTGCTTAAATATTTTAACGCATTCAACATTATTTCAATTCCAAGAATTAAAAACACAGCTGCTGATATGTTGGCCACATCAGCTGCTAGACTTGTACCCACTAATAATCGATGTTCTGTCGAACTACTTTTCAGACCCTCAGTACCGGATATGATCACAAACTTGCGAGTGTTCAACGATGATCAACAAATCATATAATTTTTTACAAATGACAAGGTGTTTAAAGGAGCGATCATAGACGATGAAGAGCATCAGGTCGAGATGAAATATGACAATTTCATTCCTAAAGGTGTCAAAACGTTGGAAAAAATGTTTGATTTGAATGAAAAGTTTAGAAGACCAGCCAACGTGAAGAACCACAGCTCATCTCTACAGTTTGAGTTGATTAATTTAGGGACTGAAACGAATCCTAAATTTGTGAATCTCGGAAAATGTTGTTCACCAATGGAAAGAGACAAGTTTGTCAGTTTGTTTAGACAATATAAAGATGTTTTCACATGGACGTATGAAGACTTGAAAATATATGATACTAGCATCATCAAACACATCATCCCCATTAAAGCAGGCGTCAAGCCATATCGGCAACCATTGAGAAAAATGCATCCAAAGTTGGAACCGCTGATTCAAAGTGAAGTGAAGAAATTATTGGATGCTAGAATCATTTTCAAAGTCAAACACTCTGAATGGGTGTCAAATCTAGTACCAGTAAGAAATTTTTTTGGAGAAATCAGACTCTGCGTGGATTTCAGAAATCTAAACCGCGCTTCTGATAAAGATAACTACCCTGTGCCGCCCATGGAGCAATTGCTGCAAATGGTCTCTGGTTCTGAAATGTTTTCGTTATTAGATGGTTTCTTTGGCTACAATCAAGTGTTAGTAGCCAAAGAAGACAGATTAAAGACAACGTTCAGGACCAAATGGGGAACCTTCGCCTACAGGAGAATGCCCTTTGGGTTGATAAATGCTGAAGCAACATTTCAGAGGGCTATGGACATAGATTTCTACGGATTGTTTGGACGAAGTACTGTAGTATACCTTGATGACATTAAAATATTCTCGAAGAAAAGAGGAGAGCACGCATTTCACTTAAATCAAATTTTTGAATGCTGTCGGAAATATGGCATCTCCCTCAATCCTAAGAAGTGTGTGTTTGCGGTCATGGAGGGAAAATTGCTGGGTGACATAGTTTCAAAGAAAGGAATTTCTATAGATCCAGAAAGAATTAAGGCCATTGAACAAATCCCCTTGCCCCACAATAAAAAAGGGATGCAGTCTTTTATGGGAAATATAAACTTCGTGCAAAGATTTGTCCCTGATTTTGCTCAGATTGTTAAGCCACTGCAGCAGATGGTGAAACAAAATGCACAGTTGAAGTGGACGGAAATTGAGAAGAACGCTTTCAGCAAAATCAAGACTGTTGTTGCACACACACCCTCCTTGAAAAGTCCAGATTTCGATAAAGACTTTATTCTATATACTTTTGCATCCGATGATTCGCTAGCAGCTGTGCTTATGCAAAAGGAAGATGGGGGGGATGAATTCCCAATATCCTTCATGAGCATTGGTCTGCAAGGGGCCGAATTGAATTACCCAACTGTTGATAAACAAGATTATGCTGTATTCAAAGCAATAAAACTATTCAGGCCTTATATTTTAAAAAATAGAACCAAGGTGATCATCCCCTACCCAGCTGTAAGGTCTCTTCTTATATAGAAAGAGTTAGGAGAAAGAAGAGGCAACTGGGTAACATCTCTTCAAGAGTACGACCTTCAATTCAAGCCAACATCTATAGTTAAGGGACAAGGGTTGTGCAAGCAAATGACTGAAAATGGAAAAAATGAAGAACATGCCTAGGAAGACGAAGTGGAATTACATGTAATGGAGGTATGCCCTTTGTTTACAGCTCCCGAATCTTGGTATAGAGATATTATGCATTACCTGCAGGTAGGGATGTTTCCAGAACATTGGAGTTCCAAGCAAAGGAGGGTGCTACTTCTTAAATCAGCCTCCTATCAACTTGTTGAAGGAGTGTTATTCCGAAAAAATTATGACGGAGTTCTCCTGAGGTGCTTAGAAAAATATGATGCGAACAAAGTGATGACAGATTTGCATGACAGTCCTGCTGGAGGACATTATTCAGGGGATACCATGGCCCAAAAAATCCTCAGGGCAGGTTACTACTAGCCTATGCTTTTTAGAGACACACACGCACATGTCAGGACGTGTGATATTTGCCAAAGGTGTAGTGGAAGATAGCCTAAAGCATCAGCACCTCTAAATCCTATGATGATCACGGAACCATTCGAGCAATGGGGACTGGATATTATTGGAGAAATAAAACCGAATTCCTCTTTTCTTCACAAGTACATTCTGACTGCTACGGATTATTTCACTCGCTGGGTTGAAGCAACCCCGCTGTGCAAGATAAATGAAGACGAAGTCATCAGCTTCATACAAGATCATATCATGACCAGGTTTGGAGTTCCAGTTTCATTAGTCTTTGATAATGCTAAATACTTTTCATCAATTAAATTGACTGCATTTGCTCATGATAAAGGGATAAAATTGCATTACTCTTCTAATTATTATCCACAACGAAATGGCCTGGCTGAATCCTCCAACAAAAATCTGATTAGAATTCTAAAGAAGACTGTGGTAGAAAACCAGAGGAGTTGGCACTTAGCATTACCAAATGCCCTTTGGGCCGATAGAGTCACCCCCAAGTCTACGATTGGAGTGTCTCCATATACCCTTGTCTATGGTAAAGAAGCCCTCCTTCCTCCCAATATCATGCTACCATCTTCCATACTAGCTCAAGATTCTAGGGGGTCGGACGATGAAGTTTTGCAAATAAGAATATATAATCTCTTGAAAGCAAAAGAGGCTAGATCTAAATCCAGGGAACGATTTAAGAAAAAACAAGAGTTAGTTAAGACATGGTTCGATAAGCATAAATCTGGGAAAAAAGACTTTGAAGTAGGAGACTTAGTCCTCAAATGGGATCACCCCCATGATGAGAAAGGAAATCATACCAAATTCCAGCAGTTGTGGGTAGGCCCTTTTCAGATTGCAGCCAAGCTTGGTCCTTCCACTTACAAGTTGCAAGATCTGCAGGGATGGGAGGAGAACCTACCAGTAAATGGTTTGGTTCTCAAACCTTATTTTTCCTGAGATTGTTTGAATTCTTCTATCTTGTATATAAATAATTCGTCTGACTATCTTTTGAGTCATTTTTTTTCAGTTTGTTTTAGTTTGATTGTCTTGATTTCAATAAAGGGGATGAACCGGCAGTTGCATGGGGAACATCAAAATTTTTGGGAGTGATAAACAATTTATTGATTAGACTGTGGGTTGTTGTTTGTATAAAATATTTTCTTCTAGCTTAATCGTTTTCTTGAATAATTCTGTGTGCATTGAAGTCCTGCTTAATCCCAGTGAAATAAACCGGATTCAAAGAGTCTGGAATACTATGTTGGGGCTCCATCCACGTCACACTTAAAATGTTCTAACGAGTGATAGCAGAGGACCCATGGAAAGGAGCAAGGTGAATAGTATATTAAATATAAATGATCCCATGCCAAGAAATGAATGCCAAAAGGCAAATAAATAGTCAAAAAACTCCTATGAAAGCATCATAAATCAAAGCAGGTGCTGAATCATGAGTACTAAGTTGCCTAAAGATCCTCTCCGTCCATGAGCTGAAACTTGAAGTACACCACTCACACAAAAGGGCACTATGGGATAGAGGATCCTGAATTAAAATTCAGTAAGAAATGCGTGCAGGAGGACTCATATGCCAAAAGGAATAAAAGTCCAAAATCACAAAAAGTGCTAAAATGGCATGGGAACGAGGAACAAACGAATATTTCTGTTTGTCAAGTGCTACAATCCTATGGTGTCCAAGTTGTCAGCTACCTGAAGACAAAGGTAATAATGAAACTCATCTTCTAGCCTCAACAGAGTTATCTATACTTGAAAATCTTGGTTTCCACTCTCCCAAATTGGACTATTATCAATGATTGAAGGTACACACTTTCGGCGTTCAAGAAATCCAGATAGCTGGAACAATTCAATAGAATGAATTTGTTGTTAAATAGTCTGTCACTCAAATATTAATCACCCAGAGATCTAGGTTCACCAGGTAATTGCCAATTGTTGCAGCTGCAACTTTTCTCCCCAAATTTCTTAAATTTCGGGCCCCTCCTCATGATTTTGCTTTGATCGTTGGATCCTTTGAGTTGTTGGTCTGTGTTTTAATTTTAAATGATTACAAAATATTAACTCTTTACCAAGGTTTAGATTTTGATTGCGTTGGAATTTATGATGAGTCGCAGCTTCTAAGTTTGTCTTCGCTTGTTGATCGAATAAATTGTGCTCTGCTGTGGGTCGCCGTTGCGGAGGTGTGACAAGTCGCTATCCATTGCTAAGTTTAAAGCTGTATAAACACTTAGAATTTTTATATTGATCGGGATTCATTCTTGTTTTAGTCGAAAGCCAAATCCTTTCCGCTTTCACCATTGCAGATCCCAAAACATTTAAGCACCCGAAGCCCAAAGCAATCCGCTTGCCGATGTACATCTGCCTATTTTGCCACGGATCTGAGGCTATTTCTCTTCCGCCGTTGTGGATGGGAAATCCATTTGTCTCTTGAAGTGCAAATCCATCTGACTTTTGACTGTGCATCACGTGGCTCTAGCCTTCTCTTTTCCACCGTTGCAGATCTCAACATCATTTGGCTTCCGAAGTACAAATCCATCCGACTTCTGATTAAAGCCTCTCTTGCCCATGTTTCTCTTGTCCGTAACTTGTGTCTCTTCTGCCATTGTGTCCAGGAAAGCCTTTTGGCCTCCGATGTTATTTCCTTTTGATTGTCGACTTTAAGTTTTCCCACCAAAGATTTTCCTGTTGACCGTCGTTGGCTAGGTTTGTCAAGCCCGCAGGTGTTGCGCCTGGTCATTTCCTTGTGAAATAGTCATTCAATTCGTAGAGTTGGCTTCTTTGTTTTGTAACGCAGGCCCAACAAATGATGCTTATTGATTGATTGCAGGTGGTTTCAGGTGATCGGTCCAATTACCATGGCGTGGAGGAAAATGGACCATTTGGCAGAAGCAGGAAAAAGACAAAATGAATGGTGACAAAGGAGCCATTCTTAAAGGTCCGGCCGTTACTTAGCCACTCATGGGAATGCATAGAAAATATAAAGGAACATGAAGTGTTGAGGGACTAAGAAGCTCAAACGTTTGGGGGGAAAACCAAGCGGTCAGAAGTTGTAGTTTAAATATCTGAAAGTAGAACTTAGCCAGGGACTTTTTTCCCTGGAAAAAACTTGTAAATCATTTGCTTGTAAGAGGAACTACTTCGTTTTACAATCAGAGACTGCAACTTTTGCCTGCTGGAGAAAGAGAAATGTGGAATGTATTCATGTGACTAAATGAATAATGTTGAAGAGGAACTATTTCCTTTTCAGCTTTGTTTCATTAACTGTGAGAGTATTTAACTTCTCGAACCTATGTTCTTGTTGAATGTTCTTTAGTATCTTTTTGTGATGTTTTCCACTGTGAGTAATCAATGGTGTTCATAAAACAATTGGCTAACTAGTTGTTCAAAAATCTGCAAATTGTTCATGTGTCTTAAAAGAAGTATCAGCTATCTATAACTTTTCATTATTGCATGTACAAAATTTATTAGTCACCAACAAATGATAATCTTGCTCCCTAGGGATAGATTAGGTAGTTAGTTTATTTTTTCTTATTGTATGCGATTTGGATGCTTGTGAGCCTTAAGATGAGAGGTAAGAACCTGCGGATCACATTGTGATTGTTCATTGCATCTTTATCACCCTGCATTGTTAATTAGGAACTTGAATTTCATAATTTAAGCCAGTAATACAAAAACTCGGTGGACCGGGCTGCAACCGGTAAATCCTTTGTTTTGTCACTTTGACCTATAGTAGCCGGACCACAAACAGGACAGATTCCCTATACCAAACAATCAACGGGCTAGTTGGGAACGTTGACTAGGGAGAATCCCTTCCTATTGTTGCCTGCGATTTTCGGGGCCCCAACAAAGTGTAATGTCCCAAATTTTAAATTGGGTCACAATGGCCAAATTACATTTTCCATATTCATGAAAGTTGTCAAAGGGATGCTAAAAGTCAAATAATTGCCAAGGTGGAAAATCACTAGTTTCCTAGATTGGGGGTGGAAGCTTTGAGATTTGGAATAAGGGGGATAATAAATTATGTCTATACATTAGAAGGGGATAAATATTTAATAATGTATCTTATTAAATAAATACAATATAAAATGGAAGTGACAATGGATCATGAAGACACATGGAGACTATGGGGGCCCACACTAGCTACAATTCCTATGTTAAATGGTATCTTTCTTTTGCAAATTTGAATATATGGGAAGTATAATGTTTTTTATGGATTATAATGTTAATATAATTGTCCATATACTTCATAGGTATAATTGGGGAGTAATTGTAACTTACATGGGAGAGTAAGAGCCAAATGGGAGTTTCATGGACACTTGGCTAGATTCCCCTTACATTTATGATAGCTATGACACCAATGATGGATATTCTATGACAGTTATGACCCAAGATAGATATAAATGCTGACATAATAACACTTCAGGCCTGAATAGAGCATCTTGGAGGTCAAAATTTTTAGTTGGAGAAGGCCAAGAGGCTCCTACTCAAATTTGGGAGAAGAGGGAAGGTGAAGAGAGAGGCCACGTGGCATAGCATGAGCAGCCACACCAATTCGAATTGGATTTGGTTTATGGATGGATTTTGAACCTTATAATACCAATAATTTTTATAAAATACAAGGATCATCCATGAGAATAAGCTTTTGTTCATTTGTGAATTGTGAGAGCTAGTGGATGACTAGTTTTCTTGCTTAAGCTAATTTCGAGGGTGAAAGATTCCCATCCTAGTTGGTATTTGGAAAGGACACTCAGGCCTTTCATGGAGATTTAATGGAGTCTTATTTTCAGTTTTAATCTATAGGAAATAATTTTTATTCTTATATTGCAGCACTCTCTCTCAACTATTTCCAGTTTTCACACCATATTCATGCCAATGGAGGGATTGCGCTTTGGGTGAGCTATTAATATTTTTGGGGAATATTATAATGCTCAATATATTATTTTCTGATTTATATTCTCTTTATTTCATTTTTATAATACTCTCAGGTCTAAATACCCAAAATAATTCATGTAAAAATGTTGAACAATGAAGAAATAGCGTCATTTCCCCACTATCTTGTTGTGAACCATTGTAATGCTGATGATTTCGAATTGGGAGAGAATTTAATTGTAAATTTATGATTGGAATAAGTTAAATATTATTTTTTCTTTATTCTCATAAATTTTCAAGTCTAAATTCCCAATATTTGTATGTCAAAATGACTTTTAATGAGCAAACAATGACCATTTCCACTCCATTTTGATATATGCCATGGTAATGCTTATTATTTCAAATGGAGGAATATATATCTGATAAATGTATGATATATGGACTGTAATTAATTTTTATTTCAAGTATCATGTTCATTAATTAAGCATTGGAATCCATTTTACTCATTTTTATTGCATTGGGAGAAGATTTGGTGCATTTTCCCGAAGGGTCGAAATTGTGACTTGGGGGTTGTTTTGGAAAGAGTCATAATAGACTTTATAAAATAAAACATGGTGCATGTGAAACTTTTAAAAGGTACCTTACACATACCCAGCCTCTTTTCAAAAATTCAAGTGACTTTGGGATCATTTTGGAAGCCATTTCTGGAAATTACCCAGGGGGAATTGGAGCCCCAATTTGCTAGTAAAGACTTCTACTTTGAACAGAACATTAAAAAGGTTTGCAGAAGTAATTGGGAGGAAAAAAAACATACATGAGAATTATATTTAAGTTATATTATCATTAATGTACCTTTATATAAAATTTGGAAGCATTTGGGTCAATTTGGAGGTCTAGACATCAAAACTAGTCCAGAGCCAAAATTGTAAAAAAATTGGAAAATTGGGCAATTCAATAAAATCCCAAAAAGGGGACATTACAGTGGTATCATAGCATGGTATTGTCACCTATTGAAGTTATGGATGGTATATATGAATTGAAAAAATTCATTAAGCCATGTGGTGATGATATGTCTAGGCAGGTTAAGCAAGCATTCAAATTGGCACATCAAACTATTCATTATGAAGACCTTAATGATTGGTTGAAGGAATTTCTAAAAACTAATTCAAATAAGAACTCATTAAGGAATAATAATCAATTCACAAGTAGGGAGGATACCAAGGAACTACAAATTTCTATGGATTCTGAAGAATAAAAGGAATTACATGAAGATGATCGAAATTCACTCCCAACTGACTCTGAAAAATATGAAGAGACATAACATGAGTATGAAGAAGTTTTTATTGAAAATACTAAAGATAATTTTGAGACACATGCTACCTTGGAAATGAAACAAAGAGCATCTACTGATGGATTCTTGAACTATGAAGGAGTACCTACTGATGGGTGTTCACACCTCTATGTTGGTGACATAGAGATCACTTTTGAAAATGGTGCTGCAAGCAAAAATTCGATTAAACATGAAAATGAAGACCTTGTAGCAGTTGAAGAAGAAACAAGATCAACTTCCCCATCACCACTTGAGCTTCATGAAGTTGGTCCAAGCAAGAAGGAAGAATATGAGGAGGTTCATTTGCAAGAGCCTCATTTTCTTGAAGGGTCCTTAAAGATGAATGAAAAGAAAATCCAATAATCCCTTAGAATACTCCATGACACTCAAGCATTGGTATCAAATTCTTGTTGGAGAGCTACTTCCTTGGAGGAGCCATGATTCCTTGAAGACATGGAGAAGATTCAAAGATAAGTATGCAACATCAAAGGTAATTTCATGTCTTTGCTTTTTGATAGAAAAAATGTCATTGAGGTTAGTGAATGGTTACATGAATCCTACTTGAATAATAATAAAGTTATTCATAAGCTCACAATTCAAAATGAGAAACTTCTTGAAAAGTTGCAAGACACTTGTTTTTCCTCCGATGTTTCAGATTTCCATAAGGTAGATTGCTTGGAGGATTCTCATGACATGATGGATCATGAGAAACATGAAAAATTGCAATTTATTGATGTGCTTGAGGATTATAGTGATGAGATCCAATCACTAGTAATGGTGGAAGAGGAACTTGAGTTGCCTCTTGAAAATGGTTACACAATTTTTGAAGAAGTGCATAATTCCACCACCTTGGAACCAACCGATGAAGAATTTTTTGCATTTTCTAGGGAGGTGAATAATCCTACCCCTATGAATACTTCACATTATGACAATTTTTCACTTACTGATCATGTGGGTGAGTTGGTTCTTTCTCCTACATCCTACACTTCCAAATTTTGCAGCATTCATCCTAATGAAGTATGGGTGAAAGGGTTCTTTTTGATGGTGCCACATGAGGAGTATGGAACTCCTAGATTGCATTTTTGTGATGAAATGGTGGGGGCACATTATTATTTACATTTTCAGAAGCATCCTTTTTTACATTATGATTATACACATCTACATGGGTGCACCTATGATGTTCACTTGAGTCACTTGGAGACTCATTATTTTCCTTTCTCCTTTCTTAGTCTATTTGAAGTTGGAGGAAATTCATCCCACACTTGGGTGAAGATTTATATGGTTGAAGAAAATTATTATTGGCACCAACATCCTCTGATGTTACATGATGATATACATATTCATGAATATAATTATGAGACTTATTTGAGCCACTTTAAGTCTTCATGTTTTCTTTGGTCATTATTTGGTTCAGAATTTGGTGGAGGTTCTTCATTCACTCCTTGGATGAAAGAACATGTGGCTGATTATATTGATGCACATTATATATATTTGGAGAAGAATAATGGGACATGGGATCCTCACCTATATCATTGGAGAATATTTGATTGGTCCCTTGAATCTTGTATGCACTTGGCAAATGGTAGACTACTCATTGGAAGGTATAAGCACTTTCATGATTTCTTGGTGAGGCACCTCCTTGATGTACATTCTTATTATGTTTTTATATACTTTGATGATATATATTATGCACTCATGATGTTTGGAAGAATGCATACAAGAAAATGGGACCTAGGAATTCTCTTTCCAAATGGTATGGGTTGGAGAGCACTCTTAATTATTAGAGTGCAATGCAAGCAATGGGACCCTGGTATAGTTTTTAGTCCGATTCATTTAAAATTATTTAGGAAACAAGAAGTATGGTAGATGGATTCCCCACTTAATAAGGTGATGTTAATCAGATTAGTGCAGCAGCAAGCATGGTGGTTCCTCTCTAAAATATTCATGGAATCTCAAAGACTCAAGGTGGGCAGCTCAGTGGCAACTTCAAAGAATCATACAGAAAGCAGGTTCTTCAACAACCATGTTCGAAATTGCCTGAGGACAAGAAATATTGGGAAGGGAGGATTTTTAATGTCCCAAATTTTAAATTGGGTCACAATGGCCAAATCACATTTGTTGTCAAAGGGATGCTAAAAGTCAAATAATTGCCAAGGTGGAAAATCACTAGTTTCCAAGATTGGGGGTGGAAGCTTTGAGATTTGGAATAAGGGGGATAATAAATGATGTTTAGAAATTAGAAGGGGATAAATATTTAATAATGTAGCTTATTAAATAAATACAATAGAAAATAGAAGTGACAATGGAGCATGAAGACACATGAACACTATGGGGCCCACACTAGCTAGAATTCCTATGTTAAATGGTATCTTTCTCTTGTAAATTTGAATATATGGGAAGTATAATGTTTCTTTATGGATTATAATGTTAATATAATTGTCCATATACTTCATAGGTCAAATTGGGGATGAATTGTAACTTACATGGGAGAGGAAGAGCCAAATGGGAATATCATGGACACTTGGATAGATTCCCCTTACATTTATGACGACGATGACACCAATGATGGAGATTCTAAGATAGTTATGACCCAATTCAGATATGAAGGATGAAATACTGACATAATGACATTTTAGGCCTGAATAGAGAATCTTGGAGGTTGAAATTGGGAGTTGGAGAAGGCCAAGAGGCTCCTACTCAAATTTGGGAGAAGAGGGAAGGTGAAGAGAGAGGCCACGTGGCATAGCATGAGCAGCCACACCAATTCGACTTGGATTTGGTTTATGGATGGATTTAGAACCTTATAATACCAATAATGTTTATAAAATACAAGGATCATCCATGAGAAGAATATTTTTCTCATTTGTGAATTGTGAGAGCTAGTGGATGACTAGTTTTCTTGCTTAAGCCAATTTCGAGGGTGAAAGATTCCCATCCTATTTGGTTTTTGGAAAGGCCAATTAGGTATTTCATGGAGATTTAATGGAGTATTATTTGTAGGTGTAAGCTACAGGGAATAATGTGGATTTTTCTATTGCAGCACTCTCTCTCAACTATTTCCAATTTTCACACCATATTCATGCGAATGGAGGGATTGTGCTTTGGGTGAGCTATTGATATATTTGTGGAATATTATTGTTGGGATATAGGGTAGGCCCAGGTTTTATACCATTCACTTCACACCAACAAAAGACCCACAGTGTTGGCCCTTTCGGCAACAACCTACGAACAGGTTGCATTCTCACCCGAAACAGCTATGGGGTGCCGCAGAATCAGGTTTCTGCAAGCAGAAGAGGGATATTACTGTACCTTTAGCCTTTAAAAAATTATAATCATATAATATAGAGCTTCGACTATACTCATATAACTTCACAATTAGATAAAAAAATAGTTACTTGCTTAACCCTTAACTGGGAGTTCACAGCGAAGTTATTATTTAGCAACGATCTTACTTATCAGATGTTTACTTATCAATGCATAAAGAACATAACAGAAACAACACAAAAGGAACCACAACGCAAGATATAACATGGTTCACCCCCAATGTAGGGGTTACATCCACAGAACTGTGTTTTATTCAACTCTTTACAACAACCATAGTTCTGATCTACACACTCAGCTGCAGATCCCTTCAGGTCCTCAAATCCGTACACACAGCTGCAGGCCTCTGCGCACACAACTGCAGATCTTCATAATCACCCAAAACCCTCTGTGCACACAGCTGCAGAGGTCATCGACGCACACAGTTGGGACTTAACCTTTCTTACAAAACACAAGCCTTAGCTTCGCATCAATTCATCTTTTATCAAAATCCTAAACTGAATTCTTTACAAGAATTATTTATACATTGCACTCATTACAAAACCATGGGCTTAAACCATGGGCACCCTGAACCCTAAAACCTAGACTTAAACCATGGGTTTATTACAAAAAGAGGAATTTGACTCAACCCCGACACCCCTAAGACTATTTTGAGTCGTAACTTCGCTTACAAACTCCCATAAACCCGCGGAGTTACCCACCTTAAGGACCGTTAGGGTACACGCCCCAACAGGCCCCTAAGACTCACCAGTGTCCCGTCCCAGGACACTCATCTGCTTTTCTGGTGGTAGAATCTTATTGGCGAAACATAGTGAGCTGCTTGCTGAAGCCATACATGCGGTTGTCAGCTGGTTGTTCCTTTCCTTTGTAATATTTATGTTGGTTAAGGCCTTCTGGATCTATCAGCGACCCCATCCTTCGATCTGCTTACCGAAAATTTGACAATCCACAACTTAGGGTCCCCAGAATTGTGTGTCAAGGTGCATAATACAAACAGCTACCTTGGTTCTACCAAACCAGGAGGATACATCTTGGGATGTTTCAGAGTTTTTCTGTGAAGACCGGTGCTTTTCTTCATGCGGATTAGAGCGCACTTCTGCCTTTCTTCCTTCCTCTTAAAGTGAAATTTTGCCTTTCTTTGTGCCTTTATCAAGCATGGCTACACGGGTGGATTGCTCAGAAGTTTCAGTATATCTCTCTCCCTGACCACTCGTAATAAATTCTGGACTTCATGATCATTCAACATAGTTCTAACTGAAGAAACTCAAAGAAATGCACAATGCAGGAGTCGTAGGCCGGTGTAGCTTCTTATAGAATCCCGCAACAGAATCTGTCATCATGGTACATTAATGACACCAAATCTAATGGATTGGTGGAAATCCTATCCACATGGCGCCAGATTTTCCCAAAATCTCATCATTGCAGGCAGTTAGGGTAGTTCTCATCCCGGCGCCACCAAGTCTAGTTTGTCCCATCCGTCACATTTTAGGCTGCGACACACCTTTGATCTTTGACATAACCACTAACTTTAGTTTCGCCTTGATAAGAACCTTCGACACAATATTAACCTTCGACCCTGCCTGACCCACGCGGTACCCAAACTTCAACCTTTGAACTTTGACAGTCTTCCACACTTCGTAGCTTTGAGGACAGCTTCATTATAGTCTAGCACCCAATTTCAACGGTTATTGGTACTTAGACTTTCCTTCTTGGTGTTACTTCTGATTGGGAGGTCCTGGCCTGTCCCTGTACTTCTTTAAATGACTGCCATTTACCATAGAAGGTAAAATTTCTCCATTCAACTTAGCTAACTGGACTGGGCCACCATCGGTAACTTTCTGCACTATGTATGGTCCTTTCCAATGTGTCTTGAACTTACCCAGGAATTTCATGAATTTACTGTCATATAAGAGCACAAGATCACCCTGCTGGAACTACTTCTTCTTGATGTGTCTATCATGCCATGCTTTTTCTCGAGCTTTCTGCACTTGCTGCTGGAACCCTGCAATAAATCTGTCCTCTTCAAGTTCTAGTATCTTTGTCAGCCTTTCTGTTATTATAGCTGGGTCATCCATCTCTATGAAAGCAGATATTCTGAGGCTAGGAACAATCTACTCCATGGGCATGACTGCTTCTTGTCCATAGACCAACCTAAAAGGTGTATGGCCTGTCAATTTTTTGCAGGTAGTCCTGTAAGCCCATAGTACTGCTAGAATTCTAAGATCCTAGTCATTTCTGTTAACATTGCAAACCTTCGTCAGAGCATGTTCAAGGATCTTGTTAAAAGATTCGACAGTTCCATTTGCTTGTGGATGATAGGAAGTACTCTTCTGATGATACACCTGAAATTCTTCAATCAATACTTCAATAGTCTTATTTAGAAAATGTGATCCTTGATCACTCATGAGAACTCTAGGACACTCAAATCTGGACAAGATTTTATCGAAGATGAAATTTGCAGCTGTAGCAGCGCTATAGTTCTTGACTGGTTGAGCTTCGGCCCAACGGGTGAGATAGTCAGTTGCTGTAATAATGTATCTTGCTCCTGAATTCTTCATGGGAGGATTGATAGGGCCAAAAAAATCAATAGCCCACTTGTCAAATGCTTGTAAATTTACCTGTGGGGCTAGAGGCATCTCATCCCTCCTAGATGGTTTGCCTGTCTTTTAACAGATGTCGCAGCTATGGCAATATTCTCTTGCATCCTTGTGAATTGTGGACCACCACAATCCGACTGTCAAAATCTTCTGTGCTATAGCTTTTCCTACATAATGACCTCCTGCTGATCCGGCATGTGCCTCACCCAAAATCAGCAGCCTTTCGTGCTCCAAGACACATCTACGCACTATTTCATCTGGTCCCATTTTATACAGTTGTCCTGCTATTAGGGTAAAGTCGGCTGCTCGAACCACCAGCTATTTCTTCTGCTGTGTTGTCATCTCGGTGGGTGGAAAACTTGTAGACAAATACTGAACAATATCCTGAAAGTATTCATTAACCATCTGGATGGAAAACAACTGGGCATCAGGAAGACTTTCGTCCAAACTGGTAGGTTCTTCTCCCGACTTGATCCTCTACTAGTGGTCAGGTCCTAGGTTAAGTCTTCCAGGCTTAACTATGATCTCAAAGTCATATTCCTGAAACAGAATCAACCATCTACATATCCTTCCACCTAGCACAGGCTTGTTAACCAAATACTTCAAAGAAGAATGGTCAGTGAACATCTTAAAATGAGATCCTAACAGATAATGTTGAAACTTCTGTAGTGCATACACCATAGCGAGACCTTCTTGTTCTGTCGTAGTATAATTTTTCTCTGCAGTGAACAATTTTCTAGTTGCAAAAGAAATAGGGTGATCAATATTACCTTCACCTGACTGAGCCAATATGATACCCATAGCAATGGAGGATGCATCGACATGCACATGAAATTCCTTATTCCAGTCAGGGAATACTAAGATAGGAGTAGTTACCATCTTTTCCTTCAAAATATCCAGGCTTGCTTGACATTCAGGTGTCCAGTCAAACTTAATATCCTTCTTCAACTGCTTTTCCATAGGAGCTGTGATCTGAGCATATCCTTTAATGAATTTCCTGTAATATCCAGTATGACCAAGTGTAGTGCGTAGTTGCTTAACAGACTTTGGAGGTGGCAGGTTCACAATAATAGCTATCTTCGCAGGATCCAACGTCAATCCTTGTTTACATACAACGTGACCGAGCAAAATTCCAAAAGTTGCACAAAAGATACACTTTTTTAAGTTCAAGGAAATCTGGTGCTATCTACATTTATCCAGCATAAGTCTTAAACTAGTTATATGGTCATTTAGTAGCCCAAAGATAGTCCAATCATCGAAATAAAATTCTAATAATTTATGTATAAATTCCTTAAATGCAGAGATGACTACTCTAGAAAATATAGCAGGTGCATTCTTCAATCCAAAGGGCATAACTATATACTGAAAGGATCCCATTTCTGTAGCAAAGGTTGTCTTATGTCAATCCTCTGGAGAAATTCTAATTTGATGGTAACCTGAAAATCCATCAGTAAAAGACTGAAAATCCATCAGTAAAAGAGTACACTTCTTGACCCCCAACATTGTCTAACACTTCATCTGTAAAGTGGGTGGGGAAAGGATCATGTAGACAAGCATCATTCAGCTTCCTTAGATCAACATAGATTTAGATTTCACCCTTAGTCTTCTTCTCTTGCACCACCATAGGACTAACCCACTCGGATTCTTCAACAGACTCAATGATTCCTGCAGCAAGCATCTTATCCAGCTCCATCCTAACTTTTTCCTTATACTTAGGGTTCAACCTATAAGGGCGTTGTTTCACAGGCTTTGCATCAGGTTTCAAGGGGATCTTTATCACTCCTATATCACCAAGGATACCTTTCATCTCTGAGAACTTTGTCGAAAATAGGACCTGAAATTCATGGAGAAGTTGGGTCACTTTGCTTACCATTTCTTCATCCCAATAATCTCCAATGGTAGCATACTTAGGAATTTCTTCTGAGCCAATGTTTACAGTCTGCGTCTTCAGGGGCTATGTCACTTTAGCTACTTCAACTGCTGGTCCATGTACTTTGCAGTGGCCTTCTGACTTAGGAATGTCAATGTTGTGCGGATTGTCATCCTCGTCAATTGCGAGGTTATAACATTCTACTGCATTAGCTTCTTGTGCCTTCCAATCCGGTTGGTATTCTGCTATCTCTTGATCATAAAACACCTTAGTATGGATCAACCTAATAACTACATCTAAATCAGGGAAAACCTCATTAATAGAAAATGTCAATACAAAACTATCAACAAGAGTATCCCAACTTACAGTACCATGGCAAAGCTTGACTTCTGCATACCAGTTTTTTGCTATAGGATCTAAGGTATGCACAAACCTATGTACCCACTCTACATGAGGTACATGCTTCCAGACTTCATAGCATTGCTCCAAATGCTTCTGAGGTTTAGTCTTACCATTAAACCTGCTTCGGACCTCCTGTGGTCAATCCATGAATCTCAGGAGAAGGGACTGTTGGCAAACTTCCCAACTATGAATGTACTTTTTGTGACCATTCCACCATCTGGCTGCTATAGCTCTGAAGGCTAAATCTAAGGTCTCCATTTTCTGTGTGTCTGGTACCTATAGTGAGAATTGCACAAGAAACTCTTCTGGGTCTGTTGAACCATCAAAAATAGGTAAGGTTCTTGTTTGTGAGCTAAGCCATCTAAGAGACTTGGTAATTCTTCCATAGTGGTGTCCATGTAGCTCATACAGTCTGTTCTGCCAATTCTCTAGACCATAATCTGAATCCGTCATGTAGGAGCTATCACACTACCAATCCATGATACCTTCGGTAGTAGGATCAACATAATCTTCTTCCTTCACTGTGATATTGTAGATATGGTCCAACACATCCCGATCTTCATCTCGGAGTGGTTTTGTGTACCTTTCTCCTTGAGAAGGGTCGAGTGGCACTATGACTCTCAAACCTTTCCCTTTGAAAGTCATCTATCTCTTCTTAAGGTTAATGACTGCAGCATTTGCCTTTTCCCATTCAATTCCTAACAAGGCTGGATAGGGGTTGATGTCATCAATGATCTTAATAACTTCGAAGTCTGCTACAATACAGATGCCAACAATATCTACTGGGACATTAGGGAATTGTCCTAGGGGCACAATCTTCTGTTGATTGGCTAATATCAACTGTATAGGGGACCAATCAAGGGTAGGTTTTCCCATTTGTTCCCAGGTTTGCTTAGTTAAGACATTTAACTCTGATCCTAGGTCCAAGATAACATCAGTCATATCATACTCTCCTATCTGAGCATTCAATCTCATTTCCCTGCCAGTTCTCCTGACTCTATTAACAACTTTTGCCTGACCAAAAATTTGCTAAGGTTCGCAGGAAGCAATAACTTTCCGCAACTCACTTAAAGCAGTCTGATTTCTTAAGAGCTTTAGACAACTCTGTAAAAAGGAGGACAATGGAATTACTTTGTCCATCGAATCTTCTTGCGGCTGCGACTGCGACTGATGTTGTTGCACAGGTGCGACTGATGTGCTAGGAGCAGCAAAATCCCTCTTGGCTTCCATGAATGTCTCTTTTTCTCTTTCGATATCAAATGCTGGGACTTTCTCTGGGACCTTACGAACCCAAGCCTTGTCAGGTTGTTTCTCCTTATTCTGTATGTGCGTCGTAGCTCCACTTCGGGTAACAACATTAATGGCTGGGGCAGGTCTTTGTTAGACAAAAATCATGTGAATATTCTGCATAGGGGCACTGTTTCTTTCCTGAATCTTAGCTATCAACTGCGGGCACTGCTCGATCACATGATGTATTGCTCAGCAATATCGACATGTCGTAGTTGGGTTCCGACAGTCTCTCTCTAGATGCCTGGCCCAGTTACAGTTTTAACACACAACCTGGCCTCTTCCTCTTCTGGCCAGACCACCACGACCACGACCTCCAAAAGCACCTCTACCTGCTGCACCACCGTGGTAACCATAGCCATCATTGCTCTGTCCCTCATTTTGTATTGATAGGCATCATAGGTGCGCTCTCTCATGAAGTCATAACTGTGACACTCATCTTCATTATGTCCTACGGACTTACAGAACTTACAGTAGGGGTTCTTAGGTACTTTCCCATACCTCTGTAGCAGATAGCAGTCTTCAGGTCGATGCTGACCTGTTGTTCTGCAGAGCTCACAATATAGAACTTATGGGTTAAACGGGTTTGGTGCACCAGTATTCAGGTAATTTATTACCACAGGACACTGTTCCTTGCCATGACCTTCTGTCTGACATTGTGTATACCAAACCTCTGCGTGACCGATTTTTCCTTTATTCATATCGCAAAGCTCCAGAGCCATCACTGCCAACTGCGCTTGGATTTGAGCGATAACAGAGTTATCTTCGACAGGAGCGGTTTCAAGCTTCATCGTGATTTCCAGAGCCTCCTGCTGGTCAGCAACCTTCTGTTGCATTAGTGGAGTTCTGATATGTGGTAGCAACGCTGCAATGAACCATTCCTTGTGCTGCGTAGGTTCAATGGTGAAACTAACTTGGTCTAGCAGAAATTTGAACCTCTGATCAAAGTCCCACACTGATTCGCCGTGCCTCCACTGAATCTCTTTCAATTCAGTGATACACTGCGACTTTGATTTTGGCTTCTTAAATTCTTTGATTATTGCTGCTTTAATATCGTCTAAGGCATGGCTCTGAGTACTGCAGAATTTCATGAACCGGGTCAAAGCCTGATCTCTTAAAGAATTAACGAGTTTCTCCCTTGTTACATCTTGATCCATAATGTTCTTAGTAGTCCACACTGCTTCACATAAAAACTAGAATTGTTCTGGATCCTCTGATCCAGTTCCTTTGAAAACAGGGAGCTTAATATCATCATGCATGTGGGAAATAGTGGATATAAGGGGGGTTGGAGGGGGACTGGAAGTAGCCGGGGGGGGAACTTATTGGGGTAGATTGACCTGAGATAGGAATGCTCGGGATAGGGTGACTTTCGGACTGCAACGGGTTCTCAGGGATAACAGGTCTACGCTACAAGGTTACTGGAGGGTTTCCAACAAAAGGGGTTTCTTCGAGTTCTGAATTTGCTGGATTTATAGGGGAATACTCGGTCTGCTGACCCAGTGAATAGGATCCAAAATCTCTCTTGTACCTTTTGCCACTTCGCAACAAACCACTTTGCTCGTCGAAGGTATTTTCACTTGCAAACATAGGTTAGTAATACTAAATCTAATAGTCTGATTCAAGGAGCAATATACATTTTTCAGCTAATAGCATTTTAATTCTCAAACTAAATGAATTCAAAAACTTACCCTTTGGTTCTTTGAAAAATTGCCGCTTGGCTTCACTAAAGGAAGTACTCGTGTCCATAGTGAACTCCGTCACAAATGCTTGAAGGGTTTGTGTCGCCCAGAAATCAACAGCTCGAGATATCTCGTTGGTCACCCTTTTCAATAGATTAATTCTTGTGGGGGTCCAAGCAGGAAACTGACCTTCTTGGAAGTTCGTCCTTCTCTCTGTCAACCTGGATAACCAATGGTGCAACTCTACGTGGATACTACCAAAGAAAATTTCATAAACATCACAAAAAACATACCTGTGTAAAAATTCGTTTGCACTACGACACGAATCTTTGTTCTCTTGCTCAACGAATTTCAGATAAGTCTCATTAAGCCAATCACCGATTTCCTTCACAGAGGGTCTCCAGAACATAGCCCTCGAGGTACGACGTAAACCCCTCTTGAGCAGATACTGATTTCAACCGGCAACGGAACCAATTTTTTGGGCTATAGGGCAGACCCAAGTTTTATACCATTTGCTTCACACCAACAAAATACCCACAGTGTTGGCCCTTTCAGCAACAACCTGTGAATAGGTTGCAGTCTCACCCGAAACAGCTATGGGGTGCCACAGAATCAGGTTTCTACAAGCAGAAGAGGGATATTACTGTACCTTTAGCCTTTAACAAATTATAATCATATAATATAGAGCTTCAACTATACTCATATAACTTCACAATTAGATAGACAAACAGTTACTTGCTTAACCCTTAACTGGGAGTTCACAGCAAAGTTATTATTTAGCAGTGAACTTACTTATCAGATGTTTACTTATCAATGCATAAAGAACATAATAGAAACAACACAAAAGGAACCACAACACAAGATATAACGTGTTTCACCCCCAGTGTAGGGGTTACATCCATAGAACTTTGTTTTATTCAACTCTTTACAACAACCACAGTTCTGATCTGCGCACTCAGTTGCAGATCCCTTCAGGTCCTCAAATCCATGCACACAGCTATAGGCCTCTACGCACATAGCTGCAGATCTTCGTAATCACCCAAAACCCTCTACGCACACAGCTATAGAGGTTGTCCACGCACACATCTGGGACTTAAACTTTCTTACAAAACACAATCCTTAGCTTCACATCAATTCATCTTTCATCAAAAGCCTAAACTGACTTCTTTACAAGAGTGCTTATTTATACAGCGCACTCATTAGAAAACCATGGGCTTAAACCATGGGCACCCCGAACCCTAAACCCTGGACTTAAACCATGGGTTTATTACAAAAATAGTACTTTGAATCAACCTCGACATCCCTAATACTATTTTGAGTCGTAACTCCGCTTACAAACTCCCATAAACCCGTGGAGTTACCCACCTTAAGGACCATTAGGGTACACGCCCCAACAATTATAATTCTTATTATCTTATTTTTTTTATGTATATGCTCTTTATTTCATGTTTACAATAATCTCAAGTCTAAATACCCAAAATAATTCATGTAAAAATGTTGAACAATGAATAAATAGTGTCATTTCCCCACTATCTTGTTGTGAACCATTGTAATGCTGATGATTTCGAATTGGGAGAGCCTTTAATTGTCAATTTATGATTGGAATTAGTTAAATATTCTATTTTATTCATTCTCAAAAAATTTCAAGTCAAAATTCCCAACATTTGTATGTCAAAATGACTTTTAATGAGCAAACAATGACCATTTCCAGTCCATTTTGATATATGCCATGGTAATGCTTATTATTTCTAATGGAGGAATGTATATTTGATAAATGTATGGTGGATGGACTGTAATTAATGTTTATTTCAAGTCTCATGTTCATTACTTAATAATTGGAAGCCATTTTACTGATTTTTATTGCATTGGGAGAAGATTTGGTGCATTTTCCCCAAGGGTCGAAATTGTGACTTGGGGGTTGTTTTGGAAAAAGTCATAATAGACTGTATAAACTGAAACATGATGCATATGAGACTTTGAAAATTTCCCTTACACATACCCAACCTATTTTCAGAAATTCAAGTGACTTTGGGATCATTTGGGAAGGCCATTTCCGGCAATTACCCAGGGGGGGGATTGGAGCCCCAATTTGCTAGTAAAGACTCCTACTTTGAACAGAACATTAAAAAGGTTTGTAGAAGTAATTGGGAGGTCACAAAACATACATGAGAATTATTTTTAATTTATATTATTATTCATGTACCTTTAGATAAAATTTGGAAGCATTTGGGTCAATTTGGAGGTCTAGACATCAAAACTAGTCAAGAGCCAAAATTGTGAAAAAATTGGAAAATTGGGCAATTTAATAAAATCCCCAAAAATGGACATTATAATGAGAAACTAAGGCATCATATTTTTCAATTTTCTATCCTCATATTCTCGAAAATAAATATACATTATATCTCACCTTTTGAAAGCACATTTTTTCCTCCTCTCACATCCACAAGTGATCACATTTGGAAAATTAGGGTTTCCTAACCAAACCCTAGTTCATCTTGAAGATGTTTCCAGAAAAGGTCCTGTTAGCTGGAATATTTCACCTTCTATGAATAGTAAGGTGTTCCACTAGTCTGAATGGTTTAGATCCAAAACAAATGAAGGACAGAGGTTGAAGACCCTCCCTCGACGTCGCAGATAACTGGAATGTGATGCTTCGATAGTAACCCTGTGTACCTGAAATCAGCTTAAACACACAAACACTTCAAAGATGCCAGAATATAATCTATTAATCCATGTTAGTGACTAAGGAATCTAACAACATACATGTGAAATCAAACAACAACAATAATGTGGGACATAAATCAACTTGCATTAAGATAAAAAATGGAGAAGTTTACAACCAAGCCTTAGTGTTGACATGCATCTCCATGAAACCAAGCACTCTCATCCCCATAAGCTCTGAATCTAGCTCTCTATGCTCTCCAATGTCTTGGGCCAAGTAATAAATCCAACGGCATAACAGTACCTTAAGAGTTCTCCCCCTCAACCATCGATATGAGCTTGTATTTATAAGGCTCAATGGATAGGGATGGTTTAGAGATTAGTGGATGAGGTGGCCTCTAAGATCATAGGATGAGGGATCTCAAGCTCAACTGACCCACAATGATAGGGATAAGGGAGGACACGAGGCTCATCATCTAGAAGCCTCGAGAAACTTCTCTTTTTCCCTTTTTACCCAGGGTATCGCATTTCTCCTTCAATGACAGAGCAGTTCTGGTAAGAAACGCTTATGGACTAAGGGCCATAAATGGTGGCACCGCTTGTGGACAACAAGGGATAGGTGGTGCAAACAAGGTACCACTCCTAGACAAGAGGGAAAGCATGGTACTGAGCATTTTTTGTGAAATATTGATAAATGGTATGAATTTCCACTCCAAGTACTAGGATTCAGGGCAAGTAGGTATGTCAAAGGTCTTATCACATGATGGTGACAGGATTTTGGTATAACAAGATTCCCCCCAAAGCATGAGTCTTAGAGGGATACAATAAATGAGAGCTTTGAGAGAACAAGCCATCGCTACGAGGTGAAAATATCGGCTTGATCGGATCATATTGTCAAGTAGGCGTCTGTAGTACATCAGTATGTTGACTCATAGACACAAGTAACCAAACTCATGGCTACAAACCAATACAAGGAAGATCCATGAGAGGAATAAACAAGCATGGCTACTAGAATACAACGTAGATCCATGTGATAGAGCACTCAAACTTGGACATAGCTACTAGACATACAACGTAGATCTATGTCATATAGATGCAAATTTGAGCATAGCCATGACCTTACAAATGTGGATCCATGCTAGATATACAAAACTGCATCGCAACCTGGGGGAAAGCAATGAATGCTTTAAACAAATACCCAGGGTCTTTGTCTCGTCTTCCACAAAGTAAAATTCTATCCATGTGATTACAATGATTTGAAGTCAAACATGGTAGAAACCACTTGATTACTGGCCAATGATGTGAACCGTTAACAAGTGCGAGGGAGATCACCATTAATGTCAATGATTCCCAAGGTACTCTAGTACAATCTACTAAGTGTGAATAAATGTCTTGATGTCAAACACCCAGTCGATTCTATCGATCAAAGGTCAATGATGTGAACCTATGTCGAGAGCTAGAGAATCTGCCATTAAGACATACAAATCTGAAGGTACTAAATATTGTTTCTAAGACTACTTCCCAGATGATGAGCTGATGTTGACGGGAAAAGTCTCGTCGAAGGAGGGCCATGATGAGTCCCACATCGACGACACAAAACTTGGAACATAGTTCTAGCATGATGTGAATGTAGTAAGCATATGACTGACTCAAAGATACTGACACAAAGACTATGTATACTGTAGAGGTAAAACTTCTTCAAATCCCATTTGAACATCAGGTAGCATGACAAAAATACTTGGCAGCATGACTAAACAGGACAAACACACAATGTGACAATGGACAATGCATTCTTTTGAAAGACCCAAAGGAGTGACATGACTAATGAAAGTGGATCGCCATGGGGATCAGCTGAATACCCAATTGACTGACATGATGTGTAGACAAGTGCCATGTTTAAATCTAACAAAAAACAACTACCATTATTTACAAAATAATTCCCGTCCCATTTCCCCCATCATGATTGATGAGTGCCTCTTTTCAGTTTTACGAGTTCAAAGAGGGTAACAAACACTTGATATAGCTTGTCGAAAGATAATTCCAAACTCATATGTTTTACGAACCTAAGAGACGAGGGGTTCGTTCCAAAAATGGGTCTCTCAACGTTTAATTTAACGAGTCCACTGAAAGAAAACTTGGTATCGTTCATGTTTAGAGAGTCTAAACGAATACAGAAGAAGATTCCAAAGGGGTCATTTTTCATATGATTTAGTCTCTAAGGCCCGAAAAAGTGTAAAATCATACCTTAGAGAACTCTTGCAGTCATGATTGGCTGGAGTGTTCCTGTTTCGTAAATAGTCCTATCCGAACCGAAAAAGAGATAACCTACTGTCGGACAGACAATTCTTCGATTACTTTAATGACCGTGAAGAAGAAAAGATCGCTCGACGATCTCTTCATATTTAGGGAGCCTGAAAAGAGTTTAAAGAGAACTCCATGAGGTTTCTTTACACAATGTCATATTTAATGAGCCTGGAAAGAATCGAAAATGGACTCGATGATCTTTTCGTGTTTAAGGAGCCTAAAAAAGAGGTGAAAAGAAGACTCCATGATGCTTCTTTACACAATGTCAATTTTTTACTAGCCTGGAAGGAAACTGAAATGGACTCGGACCTTTGATACTAGATTTAAAGAGCATGATCAAAGACTCGTAATGAAATTTCATCGACCTTTTCCATTTTATGAAAGTGCGAAAAAGCCATAAACAAACTTCTAAAGCTTCTTACTATGGTTCTCTTATTCTGCAATCGACTCAAAAACAAGTGTTAAACGCATTTATAACTAGCATTATGGGATTACGATAGATAAAATTTGACTAAAATATGATTTTATTTTAAAACTATAGCATTTCGGACCCAAAAATGCCTATATAAGTCATCTAAATAGTAAAAAATCAAATCATTTCACTATTTACCCATAGCGGAGAGCACTGTGGAGCATTTTCTTAACTATATCTTCTGTAGCTGATACCAGGAGTTTCCATTATCCATTTTGAGCATCGCCAATTGTAGGTAATAGCTAACACGTTTTTATTTCATTTCATGGTGTTTATTTTGCGTTTTGGTGGGGTTTTGGGCTCATATGGCAAGCCTTAAAACCTTAAAAGCAGGCACCGCGGATACCCCTTGCGGGATACGCGGTACCACTTGAGAACCACACCTATAACATAGTTGACAGGTGGTGGCGCCATCTATCTCCAATGGTGCACAGGAGGTGACGACTGTGGAGACTTTAAATTAATAGCATGAGCAATGATAAGTCATTATTTTGATTTTTAATGATTAGGAATGATTCTAATGCATACTATGATTGTTTTTGATAGGTGTTGGTTTCTCAAAACATGGTGATATGGAAATAAATAACACATGACAATGATGATCCCTTTGTAGAGAGAAATGCAGGTTGTATTGCCGCATTGTGGGACTGTGGGCTCCTGAAGTTCTTCCGGACCCCAAGCATGGTGTCACATGAGTGGTTACTGGAACACATACTACGGATGTGGAATCCAGAGCAGTAGTATTTCGAGGTGGGGGCCCATATTCTTACAACGAAAGTAGAGGATATATACTTCTTGACTGGTCTCTCAAGATGGGATGGCCCCATCTCATTGACAGGTTCACTACTTGAGA
The DNA here is from genome assembly GCA_001517045.1 of Pseudotsuga menziesii. Lineage (NCBI taxonomy): Eukaryota > Viridiplantae > Streptophyta > Pinopsida > Pinales > Pinaceae > Pseudotsuga > Pseudotsuga menziesii. The sequence goes on from LPNX011203416.1 coordinate 81,636, forward strand.
TCTTATAGATTGTCACTATGCTCCAAGGACAAGCACATCAGGAAGGAAGATCCCCATCAAAGCAGTAACGAATGGGCCCCTACGGACCGTCCTATTTACCATGCAGAGGGTGGCTGGGAGTCAGGGTGTGCACCAGGATTCTAGGGCACACATGTTGTATGCCATAGAGGCCATGGCACCCACGTTGTTCAACTAGGTGGAAGAAATGCTTCCAATATTCAAAGATCAGCTGACTAAGTGTCAGCAAGGAGAGCCAAAGAAGTTTGGCTTTGGCTCCATTTTATCCTACTGCTTCTTCAAGTGGGTTCCATAGATGAGCCCTTAGGTGGTCTTCTGGAGTCTGAGAGCACGGTACCTCCATATGTTGAGGTGGGTCTAGGTCATGGCTCGTATAGGAGCAGGTTGGGGAAGGGTGAAGTTTGGTGATCCATTATTTAGATGGATCAGAGATTAGATCCTCATGGTTGAGGATTATTCTTATGCAGGTACAAACTTCACCGGAGATCCTGACCTACCACTCCCACCTGGCGGACAGTGGGGCGACATCGGTAAGAAGAAATAAACCCTAAAATGGATGAAATGTTATTATGTTTTTTTATGTTTAATATTTTTTATGTTAAATGACGAGACCTGTATATTCTCATGTAGATGTTGGAGCATCACGACCTGGAGGAGCATCTCCATTGGATACACGAGCTGGAGCCCACTTTGTACCACGGGGTGATGATATCACTAGGGAGCTAGAGGAAAACCTTGAGAGGTTGACCTTGGATATCCCAGATGCTGACATTGATGACCTCACGATAAGATATCAGAGATCCACAACGGGTGTACCAGGTCGATTCAGTAGGCTACTACGTAGAGTAGCTCAAGCAGTGATGTGTTATCAAGAGCACCACTAGTGTATGAGATATGTACTGAAAGCTAACAGCTTCAGGATTTTGTATGACGATTTTTCCTGAAAGCCTATGTGCTTTACATGAGGTCTCGAGACCTATTTTTTGTAAACTTTTTCATATATATATATATATATATATATACATACTTTTACACTGTGTTTATATGTTTCAAATGGAAAACGCATTTTCTATGAGTTTTATGTATCTTTGAATGTTTATTTACAATGTACCATGTTTGATTCCAATGTCATGAATGGGCAATATGCCGATCTAGGATGTAATTAGCTAATGAGTTAGCAACTACATTATGTTCCCTAGGGATATGCCTAAAATTAATGGTTTCAAATGATCTTTCTAGCAAACATACTCTCAAGAAGAGGCAGAGGAGCACTGGGTTTCTAATGGTGTAAACATGGTTTAAATGACAAACCACGAGTTGTGAGTCCATTAAGACTACTAGATCATGAACATCCTAGGTGGTAGCTTTAGTTAGAAGACTGATCACTGCTTCATACTTAGCGATGTTATTAGTAGCAGGACCTATACAAACTGCTCCTGAATTGACCAAATCTTCAGCTGGGGAATAGAGGACCCAAGCAGCTGAGGCAATATTCAAGGTGTGGTAGCAAGCACCATTAGTGAAGCTGTAGAAATCCATCTACATGACCAAAACATGGTATAAACAGACGTGGACACTAAACTCAAAACCATCTTGAAAATACTAAAAGCACACTGAAAGTTAATCAATATACATATATACAAGATACTATCCAAGAAACACCTAGGGATAGTACCTTTTTAGGTACAACCCATTGCGAGGTTTCCCCAAAGGGATTCCATCATAATCAACAAGCTCCTAAGCTCCTTTCTCTAACACCTTAGAAATAACGAAAGGTCCATACCACATGGACTCGAACTTACCCTTCCCTAGTTTTTCATATCTCTGATCATAAGTCAAGACTAGGTCATCCTCATTAAAGACACGAGGTAGGACGGATTTATCATACTGCACCTTGACGCATTTCTTATGTGCCTCATTAGCCAAGGCAGCATCTCTTCGAGTCTCATCAAGGTTACTCAAGTACAAAAATCTTTCTTCCTCCGTGGAAGTGTCTGGGAGAAGTTCAATGGCAAGTTGTAAGGATGGAATCTGACATTGAATCAGTAAGACAGCTTCAAGTCCATAGACAAGTTGGAATGGTGTGAAACCAATGGATGTTTTCACAGAAGTGCGATAAGCCCAAAGAGCGGAGAAAAGAACGTAGTGCCAGTTGGATTTATGATCTCCAACCATTCGATGAAGCATAGTTTTCAAAAAAAAATTAATGGCCTCTACCTGACCATTAGCTTGTGAATAATATGGCATAGAGTTTTCATGGGAAAAACCTAGCTTGGAACTCAATTCCTCCATCATTTGATTATGGAAATGGGATCCGTGATCAGTAATGATGGACTACGGAACTCCAAATATAGCTATGATATGATTGAACAAGAAGAGAGCGGCAGTCTTACCATCTTCTGCATATGTAGGCATGGCCTCAACCCATTTTGTGAAATAATCAATAGCTACGACAATGTAACCATGCCCCTCGGCTGAGGTAGGCTTACAATTCATGAAGTCAATCCCCCATTTGGCGAATGTGCCAATAGCAATGACGTGGTGTAGCGGAGCAGGATGGGTGTGGTTTTTAGGATAAAAATGTTGACAAGGTGGGCATTTCTTAATAGCCTCATGACTGTCTTTGAAGATAAAAGACCAGAAATAGCTAGCACAAAGGATTTTCTGGGCTGTATCCATCCCATATAAATGACCGCCACATGATCCAGAGTGGCGATCATTCAACACATGTTTAGCCTCCTCATGGGTGAGGCATCGCCAGAGAATTGAGTCAATCCCATGTCTATACAAGGTATCATTCAGGATGAGATAGTGTTTTGCATGGTGACAGATACAACGGCGATCATCGCAGGATAAATGCAGCTAAAATCGTTGTGTTTGGAGATAAATAAGGAAATATCCATACCAAGGATTGGTAGTGCTAATCAGGAAGAGGAATTAATCTGGAAATTAATCACTGGGGTTAGATTTCATCGAAGCACAGGGAATATCACACATAAGCTCAGCAAACACCAAGGATTTTTTTGATGTGGCTTTGGAAAATTCTAGATCAAACTCCTGAAGTATGACTATCCAACATGCGTACTTTGCCCTAAGCACCTGACGAGTCAGGATGTAATACATCGGGTTCTCATCTGCCAATACGATGGTAGTGCGGAGCAGAATGTAGTGACGAAACTTTTGTACAGCAATGACCATGGCCAATGCTAACTTTTCCACACGTGAATAGCAAGTTTCAAAATTGATGAGATTCTTACTAGCATAATAAATCACATGCTCCTGACCGTGGATATTTTCCTCCACTAAAACCATGGCGATGGTAGTAGCCGAGGTAGCAATATACAACAAAAATTCCTTTGAATAATGTGGGGGGTGTATCGCGGGTGAATGAGTCAGAGCATGCTTAAGATTATCAAAGGCACGTTGGGCCTAGTCATCCCAGAATAATGGAGTGTTCTTCTTGAGGAGACGCATATAACCATGCGTTTTCTCTGTGAAATTGCACACGAAACGACGGAGAAAGTTTGCCTTCCCTTGCAAAATTTGGAGTTCAAGGAGATTAGTTGGGGCTCGTAGATCTAAAATAGCGGTAATCTTCAAAGGATCGATCCAGATGCCATCCTTGGATACCACAAATCCTAGCAGACATCCCATCTGAACGTAAAAAACACATTTATGCAGATTGAGATGTATATTATAATGACGACATCTCAGGAATATGTCTCTAAGATGACCATTGTGGTCCTCCCATCGCTGTGAATGAGCAGGGAGCTCGTCAAGGTATAGTTCAACAATATGTTTAATATCGTGAAACGCATAGGACATCGCACGCTGGAACATGGCTCCAGCATTTTTCAAGCCAAAAGGTAACTTCTTATATGCAAAGGTTCCCCATGGAAAAATGAATGTTGTCTTATGCTGATCGGAGGGTAATATCTCAAGCTGATTATAGCCAGAGAAGCCATCGATGAATGAAAAGATGACACTTCCAGCACAGTTGTTGTAGGAAAGTTGTCTTTTGGAAGAGCTTTTTTTCAATCCATAAAGCTGATACAGACTCTAATGGTGCCTTGCTTTTTATTGACAGGGAAAATGTTCGATACCCATTTTGTCAGGGGTACAGGATAAATTAACCCAGCTTTGAGAAGTTTCTCAATTTCAGATTTAATAGCTATTGCCTTCCAAGGATGGACTTGCCTTAGTTTTTCCCTAACAGGTTTAGCTGTGGGATAGGTTTTAATCTCATGGACCACAATGGATGGGTCAATCCCTGAAATCTCTTCATAGGACCAGGAAAACATATCACAAAATTATTTAAAAGGTGCCTTGTATGCTTCAGATTCATCTACCGAGTAGTTCTACCCAACATGACCATGCTTGATAGTATCAGGCTTGGCTGATATGTCAATTGGATTCATCTGAGTAATGTTGCAAAGGTTTCCTTTAGAATCTATATCTTGCAACAATATAGGACTTTGGGGTATGTTGACAACATCAGTAGGAAACAAGGATGTAAAATCATGGCTTACCAAACTATTGTTGGGGAGGAACATGGATCTATGATGGTGATCCTCCCAAATGGGCTCATCCATATTCATGATTTTTACAATGGACTCATCGAAAGGAAAAGTATCAGAGAGATAATCTAGAACAGGAAGAGAAGGTTCTAACCAGTACGGTAAATGGTAAGGATCCGAAGCCACTAGATGAAGGTCATCAATGTGATAATCAGAAAAGGTTTGAATGGTGTCATACATAGCTTCGTGTGGACTCAACGAGGTGTACTCAACAACCTTTTTACCCTTAGGATCGTAATCAAATGAGGTAATCATATGGATTATCACGGTATCCATGCTAGGATGAGTGGAAGGAAAAATTCCCATAAGGGATGAATCCTTCAACATGCCTACCCCAATCAATTGGTAAGGAGGAGGGGACTGTCCTAAAATGGGGATGTTATTAGTCATGGAGGTAGTAATATCCGGTGTACAGAAAATAAGCTGATCAATAGTAACAATTCTCCCTAGATGTAGAAATTGGAATGTTCAGAATACTGTTGAGGCGACAGCAGTCATGGCATAGAACCAACTTCTTCCTAGAAGGAGGTTGTAATCTAAAGGGGCATCTACCACTTCTACTTGAATAGAAAAAATTTTTCCCTCCAGCTTGACCGCTAGGGCTGATATGAGACCGTGGGGTTGGAAACCCCATCCATCAAAGGCCTCGAGGGCCGTAGGTGATGTTACAATCTCGGGAGAGCTGAGAGCCTTCCAAAAAGTCAAAGACAATACCTAGGCCGAAGCTCCTTCATCTAGTACCATTCAAAAAACTTTATTTCCCACCACTTTCGTAATGATATGAAAAGCAAGTTTATGTGGTGATCTAGGCTTATAGTTCTCAACATTGAAATGAATCAAGTTAGCATTATTCGGGTCTAAAGCTTCTAATGCTGTCAACAAGTTTTTGTGCTGTGTGGGGAAAATTTGGAGTACTTCTAAGGTATACATTGCATAAGGTTCCTGAGCGATATGTTCAACCACATTATAAAATTGAGCAGCTCGAGCATTGGGATTAAAGACATCCTTCCAAAGAGTACTCTTAGGTGGATGAAAAATCATGTCGAGAGTAGGCTTCTTGATAGATAAGGGGACAGTAGACGAGGATTCCGAAGAACTAGTAGAGGGAGTTTTCCCTGAAGAAGAATGATCTTCTTTCTTATCTACAGGTTTGTCATAATTCTAACTTCAAGGTTCCAGATTGATGGTATCTGAGGACATCATATGAATTTCCTATGATGAGCTATAGTTACCCTGATTAGACATGCGGTCTATCATTTGTTGTTGAGAGGGAAAAGGATTTGTAAGTACTGCAGGTGCGGGATTGGAATTCAAAAACTTGAAGATTTCATCCTGACGAGGACACTATTTTTCTTTCCTTTTCCCTTTATCGTTATCACTGTTGGTTGGTATTGGAGTTTCCTGTTGGTTTCCAAGTTTTTTATTTCTATTTTTACCTTTTTTTTATTATTACCCGAGGTTTGATTCCTTTGAATAGAGTTGACCTCAGCAGAAACCTTAGGAGTCGAAGGAGTAGGGGTGGTAGTTTGGGGTTGCTTGGCAGGTTTCACTATATACGGGGACTATATTGAACCAACAATCCCATCAATAGGTACTTCTATTGGTGGCTTGGTGGGATCGGTGCTGGGGTGAGGAGCTTGAGGAATCAGGTCATAAAGAGTTTCAAACTGGGAATAAACCAAGTCTAGGTACTGATCCCGACTAATAGCCCGCTCTTTAGTAACGAAACAGCCCATAGCCACATCTCAGGCAATAGGAGGCAACAAGGATTTGGTAAACCAACAAGCTAATAAATGATATGGAATAGGGGCCTTAATAAGCATTCTCCGCCTTCTCCACTCATGAATGTGATCGGATATGTGGGTGGAGGTGTTCTATTGTAGAGAAGTTAAAAGATCAATTCTCGTTTCATAACGAATAGGGAGCTGAAAGTGCATAAGAAACACAGTTTCCAACGAGCCAAAATACACAAACGAATGTTGTGGGAGTTCAATGTACCACTTCACGACTGTACCGGTTAAATTTCGTTGAAAGATTTGTAAATGAACGGATTCATCCATGAAGGAGTTTGAAAAACACCACAAATGGAATTTCATAACATGGTTCTTCATATCGTCTCCCTGCTTCCCATCGAATTTCAGAATATCCGATGGTAAATTTATTGAAATGGGAGGCCACTAGGGATTGTGTCAAATGGGGTCATTAGTCAACTTGGATAAGTTAGGCAAGTCCAAAGTTGCTAGGAAAGGTAACTGTCTGTTGGGTTACACATACCGGTAATATTGATATGGCATATAATTACCAGTAGGACCATAAGTTTCCTGAAAAGCAGGTTGTTGTGACGAAGAACTAATGGAAAATATTCCTGTAGGGGGTTGATTTCCAGGATCAGGACTGCTAGGACCACTAGAGCCTCTCGGAGGAGGACCACCAAGGCCACCAGGACCACCGGGACCACTAGGACCACTAGGAACAATAGGAGGTGGACCACTAGACCCTCCAGAGCCACCAGGAGGTAAACCTGCAGAGCCTCTGGAACCATTAGTCCCCCCAGGGAGAGGACCTCCATAAGAGGGTCCTCTGGCACCTCCCGTAGTATATATAGGTATCCATCCCATAGATGTCATGTAAGACCAGTTGGGTTTCCCCCATGGTGTACAAGTGTTACTAGGGTATGGAATTCTAGCATAAGGCATTCCTATAGGATTGGGTGGATGATTACCTATAGGTATTTGATAACCATAACCTCCAGAAGTTTGAATGGTTATAGGTTGCACCCCCAAGGGCCGACCTGAACTATATGGGGGATTAAACACATTAGTATGGGTGGTAGGGACATAAATTATAGATGGTTCTATGTTAGAGGTCTACTCTTGACTAGGTACAATTCCAATTCCATATAACGTAGGTCATGTCGGGGGTTTCCCCCTAGCACTAGAAGGTAGTGATGAAACGGGAACTGATGGTTGCACCCTAGGTGCAGAAGACCTGGGAGGATTAGGAACAAACATAACATGAGAGGTGATAGGGGTGGTAATTTGACCTAGGCTATGTGGTGTTACTACACGATCTATAATCGGTTCAATGGGTCTCATAGAACCGGGAAGTGAATGATATCCCAGAGGAACAGATGTGGAACGTGATGGTGTCGGGCGTAATAGTTCATCTATTTGCTTTTCAATATCCTGTGCATGGAGAATGACATCATGGTATTTCCTATGCTCTTCTTCATCTTCAGAAGAGTTTAAATAGGTTCCAAATGAGGCAATGGCCTGTCCTATAGAGGTATCCCAAAATGGGGCATTGGGACCATAATTCGGATAGGTTGTATCGTCAACATGACCTTCCATGGGAGAATGGAATGAGTTATTTCCATGAGAAGGTTGTTGGACCAAGGGAGGTGAGTGTGAAGAATATGGTACTCCACTTTCTTCAACCACATTATCTCCCACTTGGGAGGTAGTAGCTGCTCCTTGATCGATAGCTTCCATTGGATTTTCTCTTGAACCGGGAGTAAAATCAGGTGGCAAGCCCCATACTCTTATGGACTATCTTAAATCATCTAGTTTGTATAGTTCCTATCTAACCTAGGGTCTGAAAATCTAGAAAACACACCAAAAAAATTTCCCTACACAAACTATAGGTCAAAACAAGCACACTTAAAATGATAGGAGGAGTTCAAAAAGTTAGGTCTCTCACCAGGATTTTCAAGAAGGTGCCACTCACAATATACCTCGAGGGTACATCCATAGTAATCTTTGTGAATGTTGTTTTCGGTGTATGGCTCCAAGCAAGATGGCCAAAGGGCTTTTCTCAGATGGATATGGTATCATAGTGGGGTCTCTTGATATACTCAAGGTATGTGGGAGCTCGAATCGGTAGTAGTGTTGTCTAATGCAGAACCGTACACAAGGAGCCTTCCGATATGCAATCGAGTATGTGAAGTACCTTTCTATATACCTTAAGGGTATGTGAAAGGCCGTTCGATATACCGATGGTACTTGGAAGAACTGTGTGAGTCCTGGGATGTAATGCGGACAAATAACAATAGCTCCTATGCTTAACAACTCCCGAACATGTCTCTAACCTATCACTCCAATTGCTATGTAAATTTTAACATATAAATACCATTAATTTTAAAGTTGATGGTTAGGTGAGTGCATGATGTTTTGACAGAAAAGTAAAACCATCCAATATGCTTGTGCAAATATTTCACTTTACCGTTCAGTATGCCTACTTACGGGAGGGAAAGAGAGTATTTTTTTGTTTCAAAACCAAAAAAGACTTCCCAACAACAGTCTTGAACACAAAATCAAAGACAAGCAGTACTTTTCCAAACTGATTTCTCTTTTTTGAAAGCAATAAGAAGGGAAAGAATATATTTTCCTAAAAGAAAAACAAGAAGCACACTATATGCAAATGCACTCTATTTTTTCAATTTTCTCAAAAATAAGCAAATCTAACTTAAAACTGCCATATTTTTTATTTTGATTGAGATAGTTCTAAATGCATACGAGACGAAAGAACATAAAGATCCTGAAGGCTTGTAAAGCCAATCATAGAACCAATGTCCAATGCTCAATGATGATCCCCTAGTCTCAGTAAAAAAAAATATTCTTTAAAGGAAAAAGAAGTCTACTCTGCAAACAAGAAATGAAACCTAGAAGCTAATCCAGTGTTATTATTCTAGTCTATATAACAAAAATGAAAAGAGATCTTACTAACACCCTTAGCTTTTCAGAAAACAAGAAATCCTTTCACAAACACAACCAACAAGCATAGAAGCAGATGAACAATCAAAAAGCCTAGTCTAGATTTTGAATTTCTCAATCAAACCAATCTTAAACCATAAAATTCTCAAGCCATAAGCATCAGATTCTGTCACACAAGCCTAATAGTGTAGGACTGAAAGAAACACAACTCAAATTTTTACAAAAAAAAAATGAGGAAAAAGGGTCTTGGAATGATGCCTACCTGGCACCGTGCTTCTTAGGTGTTGACAAGGCAGTTCTATCCCAGCATCGCTTCTCACCAACGGGATACAGGCGGTGGAATTGTGTGCTACCCACTCTATTCAGGCAATGGAACCGCTCCTCATACACTGCATAGGTGTGGTTCCCTGTAGAAGACAAAAACACAAAGAGAATCATAGATCAAGTAAAAAAAGGACTAGATCAAGGCAAAAACTGCTAGATTGAGTATGGAAACAGACCATAAAAGGTCAAAATGACTCATATCTAAACAGATCTAGAAGTTTCAAACCCAAATTGACTAAGTCAGAAAGCAGGTCTCACTGAAGAGAGTTGGAGAAAGAGCCTGGATTCGTACAAGATTTGAGAACTAAGGAAGATCAGAACAACTGATACATATATCTATTCCCCATCAGAGTCACCAAATTTGTTAGCTGGAATATTTCACCTTCTATGGACAGTAAGGTGTTCCACTAGTATGAATGGTTCAGATCTAGAAAAAATGAACGATAGAGGTTGAACACCCTCCTTGGACGTCGTAGATACCTAGAATGTGATGCTTCGATAGTAACCCTGTGTACCTGCAATCAGCTTAAACATGCAAACACATCAAAGATGCCAGAATATACTCTGCTGATCCATGTTAGTGACTGGACAACAGGGAAAGCACGGTGCTAAGCATTTTTTGTGAAATATTGACAAATGGTATGAATTTTCACTCCAAGTGCGGGGGTTCAGGGAAAGTAGGTATGTCAAAGGTATTATGACATGATGGTGACAGGATTTTGGTATAACAGGTACTCAAACTGGTAAGTATTATCTCCTATATTTCCATTTAAGGTTCTCCTTCTTTAAAGATGAAAAATAATACCAAGCTTGATGAAAATCTAGAGGGAGAAGATAAATTTAGAGCATGGAAGTACATAATCATGTGCATCCTTGAATACCATGGCCTATATGGTTTCATCAAGGAAGATTCAAGGAACCAGAAGGAGAAGAGGAAAAGTCCAAACATAGAAAGGATATGATCAAAGTGAAAAGGATCATAGCTAACTCTATAATGGATCAGTTGATCTCACATGTATCTTCAAAGAACATTCCTAAATAAATGTTTGATTCACTAACTAATATGTTTGAAGGTAAGAATATCAATAGAAGAATGACCTTGAGAAACCAACTCAAGGGTGCGAAGATACAAAATACACTGAACCATACAATCATATTTCTCTAGAGTATCTCAAATCAAAGAACAGTTCGAAGCCTTTGGTGATATGGTTGAAGAAGAATTGGTGACCACTATGGATGGTCTCCCTAGAGAATGCGATTCCTTCATTAGAGGAATATGTGCTGGAAGAAAGCTAACCAAATTCAGAAAACTATGGGAAGAATGTGTACAAGAAGAATCAAGGATAATAAATAGAGAAGATAGGATAAATGAAAATGAATATTGAGCTCTAAATACACACACCAATAATGGTAGATTCAAAAGGAAGAGTCAAGGTTCATATTCCAGAAGATCACCTAACTCCAAGAACAAATACAGAAGGGATTACACATATTTTAAATGTTGCTCGTGTCATAAAATGGGACACATTGCTAGATACTATCCTCTTAACAAAGAGTAGTCCAAGAAGAAGAAGAACCAGAAGTACCATGCCCATGAAACTGAAGAGAATTAATCATTCAAGGAAAGGATCACAGAGAATGGAGACTCTAGTGAATAGTAGGTCCTAATTTCAGCTCTCATAAGAGAAATCACTTATGGAAGTGGCACTTAGCTTATACATAGTGGTGCTTCCAAACATATCATAGGATGTAGGGATTCACCACGGGGGATTCACTTGTTGAGCAATATCCTATCACATTAGTTCATATTGTGGGTTTTAAAATTATCAAAAATTGAACCAATATATTGCAGGTATTAGGGGGGGAATGAGGGGTTTAAGGTGGGGGTGGGTAGGGTGGTTTATAAGGATTGAGGTATAAAAAGGGGTGGGGAGGAGGTTTTAAGTATTGGGAGGGGATTTCAACAAAAAGAGTTTGGGTCAATATCTCTGGAAATTAAGGGTATTCTTTAATATCCCACGATCGCACGTGCTATGTGAGAGGTTCACTAAGTGAAGTCCCCGTGGGATTCACTCTCATGTCTTACCAAAAAAGACTATTCTCACAAGGTACAACTTGGAGGTGACTATCAATACCCCATCAAAGGAATGAGAGAAACATATTACAAATTAATAACTGGAAAGATCATGAAGATTAAATAATTCTTATATGTTTCAGGAATATTCTTTCCATCTTAGCTCTAGATAAGAAAGGATTTAGAGTTTATTTTGTAGATGGTAAATTTATTATGTGACCAAAGGGAAAAAATAAATGATCCTATTATAATTGGTATCAAAGAAGGAGGAGTCTACAAATTGAAAGGACACACAGATTCAACTCTTACATCTAGCACTATCATTCCATGTGAACTATGACATAGAAGACTTGCTCATGTAAACTACAAAGCATTACTAATTTTTACCAAGGTAGTCACTGGTCTACCATAGATCCATATTGACCATGAAGGAGTATGTAAAGGATGTTCACAACAAAAGAACACCAATAATCCACCTCCAAGAAGTAATAGCAAAGAAAAGGGGTTCTTGTACGTTGTACACTCAAATGTGTGTGGACCGATGCCAACTACTTCTTTAAGAGGGTATGTATATTATGCATCCTTTATTGATGATTACTCACGTAAGACTTGGATATACTTCTTAAAAATAAAAGATGAAGTATTTGGAAAATTCAAGGGATTTAAAGTTCTTGTGGAGAATCTATCTGAAAATAAGGTAAAGATATTAAGATCAGAAAATGAAGGATAATTCACTTCAAATGAATTCAAGGAATTCTGAAAAGAATTTGGGATTAATATGGAGCTTGCCACACCCTATAATCAACAATGGAAGCAGTAAAAGGAATTATCCATGATCAATATATTCCCATGCATCTATGGGAAGAAGCAGTAAGAACCGCATTCTATGTATAGAATATAATCTCTCATAGTGCTCTTGGAAACAAAACCCTAGAAGAAATGTTCACTGGTGAAAATTTGGAAGTAAGCCATCTAAACATATTTGGGTACCCTATATACCTACATATTCCAAAAGAGAAAATATGAAAGTTGGACCCTTAAGGAAACAAGGGAATAGTTTTTGGATACTGTGAACAATCAAAAGCTTATAGAAGTTATTCCAGCATTCCACCAGATCAAGATTAGTAGAGATGTTAATTTTGATGAAGATGAAACCTTCACCAAATCCACAAAGATCCTTGTAGATGAGGATCATGAACAAGAGAAGGAGTTTCCTAAAACCATAGAAGTTATCAGACCACTAGTTAGAGACATTGAAGAAGCTCCTACACAATAAGATCATGACCTTGTAGAACCTTAAGGACTTATTGAGACACCCTAGAAGATGATCTCAACAAAAATAAGACCGTCTTGGGCTCATGATGTAATCAAGGAAGCGGAAAGACATGGTGCACCATGTTCAGCAAAATATATGATAGTACTTTCAACATAAATTATCAATCTGAAAAGATCGTAAACTTATTGGGTACATGAAAAATATATGTAGGATTAGAGTGACACTAACCTATTCTAATTCTTGAAAAGGAAACACACATGCAACTGAAATCTAAGAAAACATACGACTAAATCTAGGAAAAGACATGCGACTGAATTTGAACCTAGTTTATGAAAGTAGAAAATTGCATGGAAGTAAATTTAAATCTAGGAGAGTATAAAGTTGCATAAAATAAAATTAACTAGGAAAACATGAAATCCATTAACAATTCAAAATGAAATTTCTATTAGGGAGAAATCAAAATATTCTAAAACATAATTCCTATTACAAAATGATTATATCCATGACTAACTCTCAAAATACTTTACATAAATTATTTATATACTTCCACACCACTAAAGAGGCCTCCTCTCTAAATGAGGAGATAATTCTATTATTTATACATGAATGTTTTGAATAAGATAAGCAACTCATAATTATAGATCCAGTTTTATCTCAACCTATCCCTTCAAATACTCCATAATATCTTGGATAAGATATTCTATCTCCATGATCTTCTCCTTTGAATATGATTGAATAATTATCCCAAATCTTCTTCAAATATTCAAATCTTGAAGATGAAACTCGAATTTGAGGCTAGATGGTGACTTTTGACTAGGTTAAAATCTTCAAATATTCCTGAAAACATCACAAAGCTCATCCAACTTTGAGATATAATGAAAATATGTAAATTTACTTAATATTTAACCACAAATTGTTTGAAAATACTCAAAAATAAACAATTTAGAAAATAACAAGGTAACCCCTATTTATTCATGAAAATGGTATTAATGAATGGTTTATGGAGGGATGGATAGGGATGAATGTGAGTGATAGTGAAGGGAAAATAGAATAAAAATACAATATTTGGGCAACCAAACATACCCCCCCAACTGAACTTGGTGCATGTCATCATGCAATTGTGCATAAACTTTTTGACTTCTTAACTTTGACTTTTCCATGATAATTTTTTTAACATTAAATCATTCCATGATGTGAAATACATAAGTAGAAGCTGATTTTACTTATGGTTGGTTCTTGTGTGACAACCATGAATATGACAAATGTTGGTTCTTGTGTTAACAACATTCATTCGTGTTTATGGCTACAATACGTAATATTTGAAAGTATACATACACTAGAAATGATAAGACATCAATGTACATTTTATTCATGTTTATGAATCATGTAAAAAACAGATCAAATTGTAACAAAGTGTAATTTGGAAGATACATGTTGGTCAATGGTAAATAAGATTAAGGTATGCGTAAATGGTAATGAATATACAACCCCCGCCCACACCCCCCCCCCTCAATTGAAGATGTGTTAAGTTTATGAAAATTAGTAAGGGAAAGTAACATGGTGAGGGAATTTTCCAAATTCATTTATTTTATAGCATCCAAGGTATTAGATGGTTAAAGGTTAGAAAACAACTTACCTCCATTTACCCAAAAAGTTAATGAACTGTGCAATCGGGATGTCGCTGATGTTGTCGTCAGATCATTGACTGTGAAGTAAAGGAATCTAAAATGCTTGGTTGTATGAATCAAAGGTGGAGTATGAAAGTGGAACTGTGGTACTCTCATATGGATGGAAGTATGCTGCTGCAAAACTGTTGATGGAGTCATGAAAAGTATATAGTATTCACCTGCTACAAAAATCGATGGTACAATTCTTACCATGCAAATAAATGTGTTGATGTCGATCATGGAAGTAATTTATTGCATTACCATCCATTGATGGATGTTGTTAACCAATGCAAGGTAACTCACCATTGATGTCAATGAGTGCCAAGGTACCTAAGTATATACTACGAAGTGTGAATAAATGAGCTGATGTCAAGCCACTTGCAAGATATAATGATCAAGGGACATTGATGTATGCCCATTATTGTTAGCGAGAGAACTTTCCATTAGGGCATACAAGCCTCAAGTTACACAAAAGAACTCTAGTCTCTATCCCACATAAGGTGCTTAGGTCAATAGGTCAAGACTTGTTCAAAGGTGGGCCTTAAGGAGTCCCACATTAGTCAACATGTGTCATACAAAATGATTGGTAGGACTATAGCTGAAAATATCTAAGTAGAAATAGTGTTTATGGCAAGGAAAACAAAGCAATGTAGTCATTTAAAGGGAGTTGAATGGTTTTATTCATAAGGAAAAAGATGAACTAAAGATGAAGCAAATTGTATGTGACTCAGAAAAGTAGATATGTGGGAAGTCATGATGTGTAAGGAAATGAAACAATAGATTCCAACATGGATGACTGATAGTATTGATGGAGAAGGGTAAAGAATCATGCCATGACACAAATGGTTTCTGAAAGGTTGATGTGTAGCGGAAAATGTCATGACATGTGTGATAAAAAATCTAGCTTCTTCAATAAAGCATGTTTTTTATGAAAATTTTTGTGATTCTCAAAGATCACTTTGGCATCAAACACGAGCATCTTTGAACCTAAATGATGTTACTACTAATACTACAATAAAACTTGTGAGATCATCATAAAATGCAGAAATAAGTACAAATGTAAACAAATCAAAATTCAAAAATAAAGTTCATTTTTACCTGTTATCATGGCGCGCCTATCTCATTGTCAATTTCCATTGAAGTGACTGGAAGAAACAACTTAGCCTAAATGTAAAAACATTGTTTTGATATTGTTTATAGAAATAATTGGAATCCATTTGCAATTTTATTTTTATTTTAAATATAATTTTTTACAAAAAGTTTTATTCACAAAGTTTTTATTGTTTTATTTAGTTTTCCATTTTTTTATTGTTTTTGTTTTATTTTAAATTTTATATTACACACCAAATAATAAAATAATGTAAAGCATCTATATATTTATTACTTTATTTTTGGTAGTGTTTATTTTTTAATTTTTGCGTTGAACAAAAACCAACAAAACCAAAACAATAATGCAAATTACAATTGGAAAGTTATAATAATACGAAAACCCTATGTTACAAATTGTAATCGCTATAAAGAAATCATGCAAAACATTAGAACCAGATGATGCAAAACATTCTATAACTCCTTGACTGTTAATATGAATTTGTTGAGAGCTAGAGATTTCCAACCCAAACTGAACGATTAATCATCTAGAGAAAGTCCATCGACTAATCCTCTTTAAATATCAATTTCGCATCAATCTCCTTGGGCGATCTCATGTGTTTAGCATAAAAAAATACAACACAAACAAGCAGACAGACATACACACCCATTCCCCTTGAGCTGGTTTGATTGGCTCTTTATACACATACATGTCCCCTTAGCGCTTTATATACCTCCAGCCTAATCCCTTGACCCATTATCCTATTATATTTATCCTTGAATCATTATACCTTGCCCCTTGAGACCGCTACTGAGCTAAGACAGCTACACCTGACCGAACCAAGGATCTATTGTAAGGAGAATGAGCTTAGGTGAGTTAGGCCAATAGACAATTATGCATTCCCAGTTAAAATTTAGCACAACGAATACACAGAATAAGGCTTCTGTTTTTCAACCCATTAAAATGGACATTTATAAATGTGGATATATATACACACACAACACCCTAAAAATTAATGAACAAAATGATAAATGGCACCGCACTAGGAAGGGAATATGGAATTACAATAATACAACTTCCAGGAAGCACTTGAAACTAGCCTCAACAATGCGAAGAATACGCAGTGGATGCAAATTTTCTAAGCAAAGTTTTCAAAGAAAAACCCATTATTATCTTACAGCTCAAAGTCATCTTCCAGGTTCCTTTTTGGTATGCAACCTCCTCTTCATCATTGTTGATCAAAAAATAAGGATTGTGCCTGATTGGATGGAACCTGTAACTAGTGAACACATAGAACACAAGGGTTTCCAATCCTACAACTAAAATGCTCTAGTCTGGGAATACTGGTAAGTAGTTATAGTGATCAGAACATAAACTAAAACATGACATAATACTACTTGAACAAATTCAACTTCGTTAGATTCACTGCTGCCATGCCATCGGTATGTGCAACCTAGCACAGATTCTTTATTGACCAAACAATAGGGAATACGACATCACACTAGCAGATAACATTAACTAATAGAAACATATGCTTCCATATGAGCCATCCTTGGTATACGTCCTAGTCTCATCAATCACGATAGTTGCAATGTTGAGCCAATTCATGGAGCCTTTTTTCAAGCGTAGGTCGCGTCTGGAAAGCAATGGTAGGCATCACATTGTTGGCAGTGAAAGGTGGTCGATCGGTCACGATGCTCATTATACACCAGATTTCTGTACCACATGTACTCTCTGATCCTTTCAAAAAATTATATACCTAAACATATATTAGAGAATGAATATGAGGAAACAAACCATAGATGGGAGGCATTGTTTGCAAAAGGCATGAGATTCAAAATTTAAACGTGAAATCCATAGTTGATTCTTTGTCAGAGCTATAAAAACAAAATTCAAAGCCTAAGGTAGGTTGGAAAGATCAGAATGAGGATAATTAAAGCACATAAGAGTATCGTGCATGAACAAAACTTTGCCAAGGGAGAAACAAAGCTAGTGGATAGAGATGGATTTGTGATAGACAATTATGCATTCCCAGTTAAAATTTAGCACAACGAATACACAGAATAAGGCTTCTGTTTTTCAACCCATTAAACTGGACATTTATAAATGTGGATATATATACACACACAACACCCTAAAAATTAATGAACAAAATGATAAATGGCACCGCACTAGGAAGGGAATATGGAATTACAATAATACAACTTCCAGGAAGCACTTGAAACTAGCCTCAACAATGCGAAGAATACGTAGTGGATGCAAATTTTCTAAGCAAAGTTTTCAAAGAAAAACCCATTATTATCTTACAGCTCAAAGTCATCTTCCAGGTTCCTTTTTGGTATGCAACCTCCTCTTCATCATTGTTGATCAAAAAATAAGGATTGTGCCTGATTGGATGGAACCTGTAACTAGTGAACACATAGAACACAAGGGTTTCCAATCCTACAACTAAAATGCTCTAGTCTGGGAATACTGGTAAGTAGTTATAGTGATCAGAACATAAACTAAAACACGACATAATACTACTTGAACAAATTCAACTTCGTTAGATTCACTGCTGCCATGCCATCGGTATGTGCAACCTAGCACAGATTCTTTATTGACCAAACAATAGGGAATACGACATCACACTAGCAGATCACATCAACTAATAGAAACATATGCTTCCATATGAGCCATCCTTGGTATACGTCCTAGTCTCATCAATCACGATAGTTGCAATGTTGAGCCAATTCATGGAGCCTTTTTTCAAGCGTAGGTCGCGTCTGGAAAGCAATGGTAGGCATCACATTGTTGGCAGTGAAAGGTGGTCGATCGGTCAGGATGCTCATTATACACCAGATTTCTGTACCACATGTACTCTCTGATCCTTTCCAAAAATTATATACCTAAACATATATTAGAGAATGAATATGAGGAAACAAACCATAGATCGGAGGCATTGTTTGCGAAAGGCATGAGATTCAAAATTTAAACGTGAAATCCATAGTTGATTCTTTGTGAGAGCTATAAAAACAAAATTCAAAGCCTAAGGTAGGTTGGAAAGATCCGAACGAGGATAATTAAAGCACATAAGAGTATCGTGCATGAACAAAACTCTGCCAAGGGAGAAACCAAGCTAGTGGATAGAGATGGATTTGTGATAAAAAGTATTCAACATGAGCACTTACCCTATTCCCGTTTGTGTGGTGCCAGATAACCTTTTCCTATATGCTTATCCTTATTTCATTCTGGGTCACCTTGGAGCTGATATATGGAGAAATAACAATGAGATATTACCTCCATGTACGCATACATACATATATATAACAATAGATCAAAATATAGAAGATACCAATTGAGAAGAATATTTGGATGGATCGTAGGTGAATGAACCATGCCACCCACCATATGTTGGGCATGCATACTTGGTCTTAATAAATTGATATCGAGGTAGATAAAGGGAATTTGTTGCACTAACTATAGATGAGTTTGAACTACTTCACCTTCATCCTCAATATAAATGAAATCATATATGGAAAATCAGTTGATTAGAAGCAAAAGATTCATGAACAACACTCATTGAATTGTTGTTGTTAACTCTTTAAAGGATGCATATAAGGGAGAATGTGCCGGTGGAAATTAACTATTCAATGTTGGGTTAGCTATGGCTTGGAACTTACTTATTTTATCACCAGATGTGTTTGATGATGCTGCTACCACGTTTAAAAACTAAATGCCCAAACAAAAGAGGACATAGATCCCACAGCCCCCGAATTAGATAATCTTAATGGAGCGTATCATGTTAAGCTTCAAAAATGACCTGTATTAATCTCAGGGTACCTTAAAAACTCCTTTGAAACAGGCTTTGTGATAAGCTATGAATATCGGCAACATGGCATGGCCGTCTGAAGCAGATCTAAAAAAGAATCAATATCACAAATGGTTGAACATGCCTAACTATCTATTTTTCATTACGTCGGATAACAATAGCTTAATCAATTCTATAACCTCGATCCCCCAAAAATA
Organism: Pseudotsuga menziesii; assembly: GCA_001517045.1. NCBI lineage: Eukaryota > Viridiplantae > Streptophyta > Pinopsida > Pinales > Pinaceae > Pseudotsuga > Pseudotsuga menziesii. The sequence continues at coordinate 101,379 of LPNX011203416.1, forward strand.
GACTTCATATCGATTGGGTTAAGGAGCCCATCGATCAGTAAAGAGGGGGGTTTGTTCTTACAACTTCCAACCAACAGTTTAGCTAGAGAATCAACATTTAGATCATAAAGTTTTAGATGTAGTAATCAAATACATTTTGTTATTCTACTCGCTTTCTGATCATCTCTTTTCCTACATCATTTTGAGCAATTCGAATTCCTGAGACTACTATGGTAGGCTATACGATGGAAGAATTGTTATTATCCTAAATTTTTTCACTTTTGATATCGATGGTAAATTATTTTATAGAAAGAAACCATGCCCAAATTTTATTAATTTTTTATTTGTATGTGTGCCGGCTTAGTTTCGAGGTTGCATGAGGAAGGTGAAAGATAGCGTTGTTGAACCAAACAAAAACTTATTAGATTTTTAAAACAAGGCCTTGCACAATTCAATTAATGGAAATATGGACAGTTTCAACTTTACATTTTCTTGGCCCGATCCAAACGATGAACCTATAGACTTCAAGTCTGGACAATTTAAAATTCATATTTTATTGTAATTTATTTTAAGGTTTAGTATCAAACTAAGGATGAAAGGTAGCGAGGGCAGGATTTCTTTTCAGGTTTAACATTAAATTATTTTTGCAAGTTTTCAACGTGGGAAGAAAGAATTTGATCAGTGTTTAGTTTTAGGTTACTTCATGTTTTATTTTTATAGATATCTTTTTTTTTAATGTTTTGCTTTATAAAAATTTTAATGTTTTGTTTTATTAATTTTTTTTAATGTTTCGTTTTATTAAAAAAAGTTAATGTTTTGTTTTATTTTTATTTTTATTTACACTATTGTTATATTAAAAATTTAGATCTAAATAATTCTAATGCAAAACTCAAAAATTTACTTGAGACAAATTGAAATATTTTTTTTTACCAAATGGAGACACAATGAATTGCAGATTAAAAATAAAATCAATTAAGCATGTTTGCAAAACATCAATTTATTTCTGAAAAGTATTTATAGAAATACTTGAGATTTCTACTTTCTAATCTTTATTTCAAACAAAAACATGTTTTATCCATTTATACTAACTACCCTATTCTAATTGGGAAGAGGACATTATTTAGATGTAATCAAATTTCCAGTTTAACCATACATGCAAAAGTAATAAATTTATATACATTTTCAATTTAAAATATACAGGAATGTGTGGGACTAGTTAAAAATATGAATTAATGAAATAAAAACAAAAACAAAACTGATCTAACTTGGTCTTTTCTTGAAACCATTGTTCAATGAGGCTTTCGTATGCGTGATTTTCATCGTGATTCAGCTCACCCGAAACCTCTTCTTTATCCTCCTTGATCTCTTGTTCAAATATTTCTTCTCCATCTGATATACATGATTCTTCGAATGTTGATTATTCTTTCACTTTTGGAGGAGGGGTTAAGCTTTTAGCTACTGTCAATATCTCCTCTTCCTGAGAAGAGGAGATCCCAGCTTTTTCTAGGATCTGAGTGAGTTGTTCCACACTTAAGTGTATCTTTGAACTCATCTTCTTGGTATTCTTGTACTTCTCTGTAGATAAAATAAAAACATAAAAAAATTGAAATCTAAATCTAAAATTATACGAATAAAGCTAATGGAAAAAAATCATTATTTGCATAAATTAAAATAACACACTTAAGAAACAAAAATAAACCAACTTAGAAATCAGGTGATGTGGGTGAAAAATGGTATGAAATCAAAGCTAGTGCATAACGAAAGTAATCCAAACTTACTACTACAAAAATGTAAATGCAAAATAATAACTAAATGAAAATCACACTCACATAAAAAACAACCTCACATTAAAAAAGTATTCTTGCAGAAAATAAAAAAAACTCTTTTGCAGAACTTAAATATGCTTACATGGAAAGTAAATTTCCCTTTCCGAATAGGAACAATATATTTACATGCAAAGGAATCAACAAGGATTTGGGGAGACCCACCAAAGTGGATGTGTCTGATTGTTACACCACATAAATTCTGCAGTCAAGTCACCCTTGTGTCTTATTGTTTCCCCTCCCCCTTGATGTGTAATATATAAAAAAACAACCCATTTACCGATCTAAACGATGATCCTCTTTTAGCACCTCCGAGGAAATGATGCCAAAATGTTGAGCGAAATATATGATAGTAATTTGAACATAAATTATCAATCTGGGAAGATCATAAACTTATGACGTACAAGAAAAATATATTTAGTATCAGAGTGACACTAACCTATTCTAATGCTTGAAAAGGAAACACACGTGCAACTTAAATCTAAGAAAACATGTGACTAACTTCATATAATAAATCACATGACTAAATCTAAGAAAGCACATGTGACTGACTTTGAACATAGTTTATGAAAGCTGAAAATTGCATCAAAGTAAATTTAAATCTAGGAGGGTATAAAGTTGTATAAAATGAAATTAACTAGGAAAACATGAAATCCATTAACAATTCAAAATGAAAAATCTATTAGGGAGAAATAAAAATATTCTAAAACATCCATCCTATTACAAAATGATAATATCCATGATTAATTCTCAAAAGAATTTACATAAATTATTTCTATACTTCCATGCCACTAAAGAGGCCTCATCTCTAAATGAGGACATAACCCTCTTATTTGTAGATGAATGTTTTGAATAAGAATATATGCAACTCATAATTACATATCCACTTTTCTCTCAACCTATCCCTTCAAATCCTCCATAATATATTGGACAATATATTCTATCTCCATGATCTTCTCCTTTGAATATGATTGAATAATTATCCCAAATCTTCTTCAAAGCTTCAAATCATTAAGATGAAATTTGAATTTGAGGCTAGATGGTGACTTTTGAGCTTGTTAAAATCTTCAAATATGCCTGAAAACATCACAAAACTCATCCATATTTGAGATATAATGAAAATATGTTAATTTTATTAATATTTAACCACAAATTCTCTCAAAATACTTAAAAATAAACAATTTGGAAAATAACAAGGTAACCCATATTTATTCATGAAAATGGTATTAATCAATGGTTTATGGAGTGATGGGTAGGGATGAATGTGAGGGATAGTGAAGGGAAAATAGAATGAAAATGCACCATTTGGCCCACCAAACACACCGAAAGGAAGCATAAGACAAAGAATCCATTCAAACTATGTGGCACTAATGAGAAATATTGTTGATTAACAACCCATATTTTTTTAAGAAGCCTCGAAAAAGAAGGAATGGATGTAGGCCATGATCGAAGAATACCAGTCAATAATAAAGAATGATGTTTGGGATGTGGTTCCAAGACCAAGGAAAAATCAATAGTTTCTTCAAAATGTATTTTCAAAACAAAGAATTCAACAGATGGAAGTATTGAAAAGTTTAAAGAAAGATTTTTTGCATGAGGTTTTTCACATAAGGAAGGAATTTATTATGTAGAACCTTTTGCACCAGTATCAAGATACACTTCTATGAGAACTGCCCTTACCTTGGCAGCCAATATGAAATTGAATCTACATCCAATGGATTTGAAACCAACTTTCCTAAATGGAGTCATATAAGAAGAAGTATACATTTAACAACCACTAGGATTTGAAACACACAACAAGGAATCATATGTAAGAAGACTAAAGAAAGCTCTATATGGGTTAAAACAAGCACCCAAAGCATGGTATGGAAGGATTGATGGATTCCTAATGAATTTGGGATTTACCAAGAGTAAATATGATTCCAACCTCTATTATAAGGTTGAAGATGATGGAATTATGATATTAATATTGTATGTAGAATATTTATTCTTGACAGGAAAGAATATTCTACTCAGTGAAAGTAAGAAGAGACGTACATAAAATTTGAGATGAAAGACATTAGCACAATGCATTCTTTCCTAAGTCTTGAAGTATGGTAGTTTCCTGATCATATTTTCATGAACCAAGGAAATTACATAGTAGATATCTTGAATAAATTTGGGATGTTAGATTGCAAAGCAATTAACAATACGATGTGTTAGGATTTATAATCCTCCCTTGTCCAAACTAGTATATTAGATTATATTTTCCTAACTTAGGAGTCATTTAGTTATTATTGGGTCCACTAGTATCATTGGGTCCACTTGGGCTAATGGGGCCACTTTACCAGTCACTAGAGTGTGGAGAACACAAATAGAGGTTAAATGCAACTGACTACACCTTCATGCATCAGTTTATGCGCCCCCTAGACCAATCCCTACAATTTAGGAGCCACTGGGAGTGTCGTCACCAACCTCCTTCAGTTGTTGGTAGTTGGTGACTAGTCAAGCCTATTTATGCTTTAGTTACATTCAGTTAGATGTCCTCTAGTTTAGTTAGCACCATTAGATTGTATGCCAGCATGTGGGAAGGCGCCTATTCTCGCCTACCACATCAATTAGACTAGTTTAATTGATTGTAAGTTATTGAGAGACTGAATTAGACAACTGGAGTTATTTAGTTACCTCCTATACTTATTAGACACTTCTAGTTAGCCATGTAGACAGATTGACTTGGTGGATTTGAATTCTATCCACATGATTTGAATTCCATTATTTTTAACATTGTTGTATACTGCTGCAATTAATGATACTGTAATTATATTGATAAATACTTATATGTTTCATGTGAAATTTGTCTTGTTGAGCGGGTATTATTGATTCCTTTATAGTCCATAATAATTAAATCTAATTGCACTCATTTTACAAAGATCAATGGGACAATAATTCAAACATGGTATCAGAGCCTCCTCAAGAAATATTCAAGTCTGCTCGATCTCCATTGTACACCAGAAGCAACTAGGTTTCCACATAAGTCCCACAAAGTATGCATTTATAAATCTGGATTCATTCAAAGAAGTCTCTGTGGGCATGACAGACCCTGAGAAAGTGTACATGTCGAAATGGAAAGATTGATTCTAACATAGTGTGAATTGGTTTTATTTTTTTAGTGTTTTCTTACAGGTGCTACGTAGCTTGATTGAAGAAACTGACTACTCAGAAGGATAATTGATGGATTATCAATCTTTCTTACACTAGATCCTAACACCTTTCAACTATGCAGATTGGATGGAAGATATGCCGGACTCCTTGCATAATCTTGGCCTGTACAGGATGAAAATGGGGTGAGAGACTGAACCTCATCAGCCTACTAAGAAAAACATCTTCTTGAACCAGTTGGATGAAGCATTTGGATTCCTTCGTGCTCACATATCCACGGATCTCCTCTTTTGTATTGAGGGATTGAAGACTCCCAAAGAAACTTGGGAGAAGCTCAAATTATTATTTGGAAATAAAGATGATCTTCGACAGCACATCTTGGAGAACGAGATGATAGCCTTACAACCAAGAAAATTTGAAACTATCCATCAGGATTTTATTAAATTCAAGTCTCTTCCATTACAATGTAAGTAGTGTGGAATAGAGAGGAAGGAATGGGAACCTGTTCTCTTAGTGCTTAGCAAAAGTGACTCTGAGTATTCTGTCTTCATACCTACCTTCCATTCCAGAATAACTTCCATCCCCAATTGGAAGATGCCTTCACTTGATGGATTTTCCGAGTCTCTAATACAAGAGAAAGAAAAGTTGGGTCCAAATGGGATTCCTCCAAACTTCCAAGAACCAATCTCTTTTGATGTCAAACTCTACCAATGCGTAGGATAAATGGAAGAAAAATGGGAAGGAGCCTAAATAATATGATTCTAAGCCTAAAGAGAGTCATAAGGATTCCAAAGTAGCTTTGGGCTCCAAAATAAAGAAAACGTTTGAAAAGACAAAGTGTCCTTATTGTATGAGGGGTTTTCATCCTAAAAACCAGTGCATGAAGAAGCAGCTCAACTAGTTTTCCGCTCTCCTCAAGAACAACCATATTTATCTTTGACAAAGAGTAATGAAGTATGATGATGGACAATCAACAGAATATTTTTAGAGGTGACATGCTTTGAAAGATGTCCTCACTCGGTCGACAACTAATTTGATTGATTCTAGAGCATCCAACCACATGGTTGGCTACAAGGATTCCTTCACCACTCTCAACCTTACAAGAGAGCCTACTATTCATATGGGTGTTGAATCTTCGATCCCAGCAGCAGGAAGAGGCTCCATTAAAATCTGGCATGGTGAGTCCAGAAATGCTCTCTATGTGCCATGTCTTCCAACAAATTTGTTGTCTGTATATCATATGACTCACACTGGTTCACCAAAGCAAGTAGTATTTCTCCCTAAATCAGTAGAGATCACATAATTATGAACTGGGAAGACTATAGAGAAAGTTATTGTAGATCATGCCTCCAAGGCATATGATTTCTCTCATTTCATGCCATACTCAGATCTAGTACAAACACAATTTCCATTCGAAGGAGATCAAGGTATCAAAACTCCTTTAATTCCTATTGCAGATACAGACTTATTGTCTAACATTTCAGATTCAAATTTAGAAGAATAGGAATACCAACATGATTCAGATATTGAATTTACAGGTCAAAGAGATCTAGATCTAGATCCAACATCCACTTCATCTTAGCAGCCTAAATGGGCTCAAGAGCTCATTGAAGTATCTGGGGATGGTGTTGGCACTAGTAGAAAATGAGAAATTAATGACTAAAAAAATGACTAAAATCAAGCTATAAACGACTATTTTTTAATCGGTGACTAATAGTATCAAATTACCACTATCTTATAGCTAGTCGTATTTCACTAGTCATTAATAACTTGACTTAGTAGTCACTGATTTAGTCATTGATTTGGTCATTGATAGACAATGATTTAGTCATTGATAGTCAATGATTTAGTCACAGAGTTAATCATTGATTTAGCCACTAATTTAGTCACTGATTGCAACCATTAATGACCAAATATACGACTAAATAAACTACTAGAAGTTAACATATTAATGACTAAACTAAATACGACTAAGATACGAGAAATTAGCTACTAATAGTCGTATATATGTGAATTTAGTCATTTTTGTAGTCACAAATTTATGATAGGGCACGGAGGAATCGAACCACCAACCTCCTGCCCATAAGTAGGCAGGCGCTCTACCATTGAGCTAGCACCCTTTAAGAAGTTGTTATTGCTTGACAATGATGATATTAAAACAAATTTATGATAGATATCAATCTACAAACTACATAATTATCACTATTACAACTTACCAGTAACTAGTATTTATGAAAGTAGTCATTTACGCAGTGGAGAATTGTAAATAAGAAAGAGTTGCGTTGGATGATTTTGCAAATCTCGATGTTTCGATCCCTACTATGGGAAGGGTAAGGAAGTTGTTGTGTCCCCATTACACCAGTCACAGCAGGCACGCCTCGCTCCAAAGAAAACTGCACTTGGGATTCTTGTGAATCCCTTGGTGCAAATGACATGGTCAAAACATTTCTCTTCAAAATTTATGCACCCCACCTTGCCACCTAAGCATGCCATAAGGATTTCAGATAAGGGCATATCCTCAAAATCCATAAATCATTGCAAAAACAAAATACAGGACTTATCACCAAACTTTGCCACCCGTGCATATCTATAGTTGTCATTAATAATCTTAACCAACTCAGGGAGGTATTTCACAATTAATATTCACCATTATCCTTTGTAAACTTGCTAGAGAAGCCAAGTGTCACTACTACATTTCGACCAAAAATCCGACGGCCTTACTATCGAATTTTCGACACTTCCCTGTCGCATGTACGACACTATGATTTTTTTTAAGCGTCAGTGGATTTTCGTCGGTTATCCGACATCTCTCCAATTTGTTGGTTAAACGACAACTCATTTTACCGTCGGTTAAATGTAAATCGTCAGTTATCCGACATCTAATTCATATTAAATTTTAAAAAAATCACCTGCAAGCCGTCGCTTAACCAACGGGGTTAAATCTAAAGCGTCGATTTTTCGACATATAAAGCGTCGGTTATCCGATGGCTATCAATGGTTTTTTTTAAAATACCTGCAAGCCGTCGCTTAACTGACGGGGTTAAATCTAAAGCGTCGGTTATCCGATGGCTACCAATGTTTTTTTTTTAAATCAACTACAGGCCGTCGCTTAACCGACGGCTGTAAGTGTTTTAAAAATATATATATAAATGCCAGATTACATTGTACATGCTTATAACAGCCTCAAACTATATGAATAATACACATTTGCAAATTGTATAAACACTTAAAATTGAAATATTATTTATATTGTAAAGTAGAATGTGTGCAAATTGTATCTAGGTATCGGATGAATGTTCAATATCGAGATCTGTCTTCACTTGATACTTACAGTAACCATGACATTGTCACCAAAGACATGGGAAGACCCAAACACCCAGAAAACATCATATAAAAGTAATCCAGATAGCAATGAGGCAGCTGTCACAAAACTGGAAATAAATTCCAAGTTAGAACCATGAAAGTCTTGTACTGATTTATAAATGAGTGAAATAAACATGTTATGTAATTATGACACAATAGAGTAAGATACGTTTTCGATAAGCATCACATATAAACAAAATACTAAGCAAACATTCTGCATAATATTAATTTATATAACCATGTAATTCCTAAGGCACATAGTTTAAATCCTAACAGAAAATTAGCTAACTCCCTCTTTGACTTAGTAAATTCCTTCAGAACTAAAAGAAAGGAGAAGTTCACAATCCATTTCAGGTGAAATTGGACATTTGATTCCCTCTTTTGTATGCTGTTCCACAAAGGGAAGGGAATGCCATCTCCTGAATTCAAGTAATCCCTTGTTTCTGTCTTGTCTTGTCATCTGAGGCTTAACATAGCTTCCTTACCAGCATTAGGAGTTACAGCAAGGAATTGCTCTACAACACCTTCATTTTGTGTTGTTTTCAAGCTGGATGGAAAAGAGACCAAAGAATAGCTAGAGTTATCAACCAATTTAAGGACTGGGATATTCCATGACATGAATGCACAAAAATGCAATCTGGCGTGTTTAAAGAAGAATACAAGGGTATGCATTATTACCTGCAAGTGCTGTAAACAAGGGTACCACCAATCTTCAACAATCTGAACCCGTTATTTAAAAGATGCAGCTGCATTGAAGGATATGAAAACAACAGTAAACCATTGCACCTTAGATAATTGTATTCTCCTAGAAAAGATGGAGGGAAAGTTATTAAATCACACTCATTCAAACCATTTAGAATCTAGAGAAAGTATCAATTCAGGGAGTAGAATTTCATGGAATTATCAGCAGGCTTCATGCCACTAGTAGATCTAAGATTCACTGAGGCTTCGAGGTTAAAGACACAAGAAGCACATAGTATAATA
>LPNX011203416.1:116354-127051 GCA_001517045.1 Pseudotsuga menziesii
TAGATCACTCCAAATCACACTCTTTGCTGCTGCTCCAAAAACTCCAAATTCTCAATGAGACAGGTGTGAGGAAAATAGAGGCAGGGGTGGGGTGGGTAGGAAGTGGGTCTCTTTATAGTATGCATTTTGGGTTTAGGGTTTTAGGAAATGCATTTTTAAGGTTTAAAGAATAATTATCTTAAAAATGGCCCCACTGGCTAGTTAGGTATTGACTTTACTGAGTAGGTACGGACTCAATTGAGTTGGATCGGTTTGGTCTTTTTCACACTCGAACCTCCAGTGCTGATGTCAATGGAGACTTGGTGCAATTGTAGACACTACAGTCTACTTCCATTGTATTTTTTTAAACCATGGGAACCTAGCAATTTTGTGAGAGTATATGCAACAGCGTGCAAGCCACATATACCAATAGCTCATAGGTCAGCCTGGGCTGAGACTTCACATCAAGGGGATTCCTACCTTTTCAGCTTCACTACGATGGGTCAATTTGCACAGCCCTACCCCCCACCGAAATTGAACTTGTGACCTCCTTGGAGATAACACATGTTCTTAACCATTGGGCCCAATCAGATGCACATTTCACTACGCCCACTGTTACCTCAACACACATGCTTCCTGCTCAGGTTTTGTTTTTGCCTACTCTAGGGGTTATCCCCAACTATACATGCAACTTATTAGAAAATAGTGCAATAGAGTTTGGTCACAGGTACTTGAACTACTAGGTCAAAATGGAACTTAATGGAAAGAATCAGAGGAAACTGGTGCTGACCAAGGGATGGAGTCAAAATCAAGCTAGAACATGTGTCTGAAGGAAAATGGAGAATAATGGTGAGGCTTCTGAAATGGAAGAATCTTGCCACACACAAAATATGACTGAAATAATTGGGTTTGGTGCTAATAACAACCTTTGTCTTGGCTGCTACTAGGTAGCTAAGGAATGGATCTCTCCAATCTACAGACTGTCAGGGCCTTGGAAAGCTCGCTGAAACTTGGAATAGTTCAGGAAAATCAGGGTTAAAGAATCTCTAGATCTGTAAACTATTCTTAACAATGGAACAAAAATGGCTGAAATATGTACTAGTTAAGTATCAAGCATATAAAAACAGGGGTACAAAAAGTGGATCAATTATTCCAGCTTTATTTAATTGTAAACCTCTGAAATTACAATGACAAATGTCCTTGGTGATCCAACCCCATTACAATAAGTATTTACTACTCTTATAGACTTCAATTGACCTGGAACTGTGACCTAGGTTTAAGAGAGTCTTCGCCCTAAATGAGATCATTTACAAGTGTGACCATGCGTTACATAGTTGCACCTTAAACTTCAATCTCATAGTGATCTGACTGCTGAACTAGTTAGCTGTAAGAAAAACTGCTCTTAGTTGCATGCAGAGCTGAAGGTATATTATGGCAACCTCTCCTACATGCCGCTTCGAATTACTCCTAAACTCAAGTGAGGTATGATGCAAACTCTATCTTATCAGTATGCAAACTCAACTTGACTACTGTCTTATCATAATGCAAACCTCACCTTTGACTGCTGTTTGATAGCAAACAAACCCCATCTTTAAACTATTATCTTCTCCTCATGTAAACTCAACTCTAATGTTGTCTTATGATCTTAAGCAGTTGCATCCTCTGCAACACATGGAGACATAGCTTCTTGAGCTCGGAGACATGGTTTAGAGGGAGGTAGGGAAACATCATCACTCAGTAGAATACTTCTCAAACAATATTTATCATCCTTTGGTGTGGTGAAAATGATGGTGACTAAGACCCTTTTGAGTTGGCTTATATGTGGGTCCAACTAGTGTATTATCGACATTAGTACAAACCCCCCAAGTGTTTCCTTGAATAGAAAACTCAAGTGTTGAAGTGTGAACTACCGGCAATAGGAACTACCGACAATGGACTAAATCCCTTGGTGAGAACTGACACTAACTGATCAAACAACAAGCAAGCAAGTCATATTTAATCCCTCGGAATGGTAGGCTGACCAAACAAGCAACATCGGCTATGTGTTTTATATCCACGGACTGGAAGGAATACTCCCTAGGTAAGAAATAACAACAAACTGAATACTTTGGGCATACTTAATCCTCTAAGGTGAGAACTAACAGACTGGCCGAACAAGAAAACATGTCTAATTTAATATCCTCTTAAGCTGAAAGTGTGTGCACCCAACTAGTAGAAGGATAAAAAGTGATATTGTCTATTTAAATTGTAATAAAAAAGGGCATGTTATAAAAATATTATCCTTCTTTAAATTAAAATATAAGATGATAGCATGCAATGCACCATATTTAATTTGTAAGGCCTAACTGATAATACATCCATTATATTGGTTATTGTGTTACCTCAAGTGAAGGGTTAAAGCATGCTCAACACCAGATCAGTCTAGTAGATATCTGTGCCCATTGATCTACTACGCTCATCCAATCAACCTCCAACATCCTCGTTTGCTCGACCATCTGGACAGTTTCAGAGCATAGCATTTAGTCCTTAAAACAATTTACAACTGTTGAAATTGCAGAGTTGCTGAAATTGCAATTTCTAGGATGGATTTTGGTTGGACATGAACTTACACTCATGCTGTGCAATTTTTAGTTCGCTCTGTAGCTTGGTCTTTGCTTCCAGTTCAAGTTGAAGCTTGTCTCTCAAATCCTGAATATTGTGTTGATCTGTAAGAGGAATGAGTCGTCAATGTATAAGGGATTTCACGCCAAGGAAAAAAATGACAGCGCTGCATCCCAGTCATATTCCATCTGTAGTTGGGCTATGACTGCATCTTTTACTGATACTTGTGTTTTACAGTAGCTGAAAATTAGATATGAGCCATTAGGAATTGTGGCAGCTACTTTTGCAGATAAAGCAAATGGAATAAATTTTTAGTGTCTTCTAAACAGAATGAACTAAGGATAAACAAAATCCACAAGTACTTTATGCTCCTCATCAATGCAATAAATATGGGACTTTGAAATGTCTAGAGGAAGAACAGGCCCCATTCACAAGTAAATTCTCAAGCCTGGAGGAATTTAGACATCGATTTTAACAATTTGGTAACAGCCAAAAATCAATTCCCATTTTCGGCCATAGTACCAAATAAAGCACCTAAACGTCGAACTTATTTGGGTATATAGCAGTCTAGAACCTTTGTACATGATTTCACCTTAATTGATTCTGCAGCTCTCCAATCTGTATTTCGTGTCTTTCTTTCTGATTTTCCAGTGCTATTTCATTTTCCTGATCAGACAAGCATCATACTCATCCATATTTTATCAGTGCTCTTGCTTGTATAAAATGTACCAATCCATATTTGATATGTACTCTACCTCCACAGTACGAAAAATCAAATAGAATAATTTGGGAGAGGCAATGACATTTCTATGCACCTGAATGCATGCAAGGATACTGTACAAACCGTGGGACAAACAAATCAACCTTTAACCATTTCTTATTTGATAATGCACTGGAATAACTTACTTTCTCTTTAATAAGTATCTGTTCCTTGATCTTATTCAGCTGCTCGAACATGCTTTGGTACTTGGGACGATATTCAAGCTGCCCACATTTCAAATCTAACATATTGATAACATAGCTTGCATCAAATCTAAATATTAAATACTAAAAATTATAGTATTAGGTAGCTAACTTACCTGATCTACAAACTTGTTTAAGACTTCTGTATGTAATTTCATGAGATGTTCCTTGTCTGCATCACATGGCTTATTCATAATAATAATAAAAATGAAATATGACAGAAAATTATTTACAAACAGTAAAACAAAAAGTGGAAGGGTATATACAATGGATATCATAACCTCTTCCCTAATGTTACCAAAATTGAGATAAAATCAGAATAAACTATAGGATGTAAAGATTGGGAATCTTAGATCAACAAAGTCCCCTTAGCCAGGAGCTGATAGTGGATCTCATTTTGACACAATACAAAAAGCAGACAGTGAGATGACCTTAGGTTCAAAACAGAGTTGCATGTAATCTTCCATAGAATGAAAAATGCATAGTTCCACGACCACTACTATATCTTAGAGAAGGCATTACAAACAAGAAAATTCCAATCTCAAAAAAATGCAGCGTGCCAATGAACCCTGCCTTGAAGTAGAAGTGAATACTAATCCTTTAAATATCTCCAATGGTATTTGGCAAACTAACACTCCCAAAAAATGAACGTGTAGTTTCTGATAAATGATAGATAGGACAGAGGCCATTGGAAAGCTCACCCTTGGCCAACCAAATCTTGGATGGATCCCCTGATATATATATATCACTAACTGCGCAAAAACCCTCGTCTTATAAGAAAGTGAAAATTTTTACAATCCCAAAGCATCCTCCCATTGCATTGTATTATTGAAGCCTGGATTATTATGAAGACAATGATTGGTTGCTTCAAACCTTCTCTAGACAAGAATCAATTTCCACAAATAGCATTAAATATTTACTCTGATCGTACTGTGTCTCAGGAAAGAGAATAGATTATGCATTCAGATCAAAGTCATCCTCTTTCTAGAATCTAATGCACTATATTTGTAAGGGCCAAATGAATTCTGATACCATCAGTTCATCCTGTGTTGGTTACTAACTAGTAAACTTCCTAGAAATCAATGAGTACCTGGTATTCGATCATGTCAGAAGGCCAATTCAAAAATGTACAATGCAGTTTCCTTATCAGCTCGTGCTAGTAATTTTCAACCATTAGCTTCACCAATAATCCCCATAAGAACACTGTCCATCCAAGAACATTGTTCATCTAACCCTCAGGATTCACAGTAAAGACAGATTATGATTATAATGTATAGCATCAAAAACCTAGAATATCCCACGATACACCCTAGAAAAACCTCAATATTTTCTAATGGTTGTGGATATGGAATTTTCACTAAATAAGGGGGCAACCCATAGTGGGTAACAATGTGCCAAAATGTGCCTTCATCACCAAGTGTTCTACCCTCTCTGTTGAGGGATTTTTGTATACAATTGAGCAATTTTTTAGAGCAAGAGATGCTTTAGGGGGAATTGAGGTTGATGCAGAAGTTTTCAATAGTTTGCTTGAGGTCATAATGACCATAAAGTTTGACAGGATATTTGAGGGTATACATGATAAATGTAGAATCCTATTCAATAATTTAATTCCCTCTATAGAAGAGAGATGTATGTATAGTGATCTATTTTTGTTGAAGAGCATGGAAAGCCTGGTAAAAGAAATGAACTCAAGCAAGGAGGTTAACTTATCTATTAAAGAGCATCTACTTACAAGTGCAACTGATATGGTGGAATGCCTGAGAACAGATCCTAGTAAAGTCATTTTGCTTAAGTTTTATTTGGGGAACACTGAGGACTCATTGATGTTGAACCAATCCAACAAGTTCCGGGAATTTCTTGGAGGCAATGGTAACTTTTTGCCTTTAATTGATGCTTTGGATGGATGCCATAATGAGTCAGTGAATAGGAAGGTGCTACAGCTGCTTGTTAATATTTTAACAGGTGATTCGAGTTATATTAACTTGAAACACACCTTGCAAGAAAAGTTCTTATTGATGGATTCATCTACTTTGGCTTCATGGCTGGAAAAAATGCTGCTAGGATATACTGCTCAATCAGTTGTAGGTAATTTCCTAAAGTTAGTGTTACATAAGAATTTATCCCTTACCCTTGACTTATTTTGGACATTTCAAGGGCATGTTTTTGTGTGTTGATCAATTGGATTTATTACACAGATTCATTAGCTTAAGAATAGCATAAAACCCCTAGGGACACCACCCTGAGACTGGAAAGGCACCAATCCAAATAGAGAGACATCCAATAGTAATAGGATTGGTTTTCTAGAGTTGTTGTGTAGATCTGCTAGTCCAGATCCACTTGATAACAAAATGGTACCATGGCCACAGATGTCGTGAAATATTCAGTTATTTACAACAAAGTGGTGAATTTTTGTTATTTGGTTTTATTCTGAAAGAAATGGACAGGAAAATTCTCATTGTACTTTGAAAAAAAAACCCAATACATTACAGAGGATGTTCAATGACTGTCATATCTTATCAGAACAAGTATACCCCATGATCTAGCTAATATATGCACTGATTTGCTTGGTCTAAGCACACATCACAGCTTGTGAGGGCCAAATGAAGTTTGATACCATCAGTTCATCCTGTGTTGGTTACTAACTAGTAAACTTCCCAGAAATCAATGAGTACCTGGTATTCGATCATGTCAGAAGGCCAATTCAAAAATGTACAATGCAATTTCCTTATCAGCTCGTGCTAGTAATTTGCAACCATTAGCTTCACCAATAATCCCCACAAGAACACTATCCATCCAAGAAACGATGGAAACGATTGGAATCCCTAACAATGATTTCTCGCCCAAGGACACTGGAACCTCACACAAACTAACCCATATCGATAACTATGAAGACAAATGCTAAGAAAAGACAACTCCAAAGCTCATGCCTAGTTACTTAAAAGTCAAGACCATCTATATTAGAACTCATTTAATTAATGTTACAAACACTTGTATGAAAATAGCAAAGCTCCTGCAGTAAAAGTGAGAATGAATTAATTCCTTCATACTAGGTCTGTTAGCTCTCGAAGTGTAGCATCCCTCCAAGTGTAAATTTGTGCCTCGTCTTTTGGCTCCTTTCCTCTAACTGCAAATTCCTCTGCAGTATGATGACTTCCAAACTGCAAAAACCCCAATAGAGAAACATGGTCATGAAAACTAGAAAATATAGACCAGTGTTGTTAATATTGCACTATGGAAAGTACTCAACGAAATGGATATACATAAAAAATTTGCATCCAGAGATGAGATCATTCTAGCCACTACCTTTCCAAGTTTTAATAGAGACCAAAAATCATAAAGCATACCAGAAGCTCAGTAAAAAGTATTTCTGTTTTGAGTAACAAATACAGTTATCTCATGGATACAAGAATTACTATTGACAAAACGTTGGTGAAATATTAACTCCTTGTATTGCAAAAAAAAATATTTTATGCATTCAAAATCAAACTTTCATTGAAAACCCTGAAGAAATTCAAGAGGGAATTGGTTCACTAGTGAGGTTGATGGTGTATTGAGCTGTCCACTAGGGTTTCACTTCTCCTGTAGTTTGCCCCGCCAACCCTCCCCCCGATCCAAATGGCATGACAAAAAGGGATGAGGACGATTGCAAGTACTGGGGAAATATGGCAGAATAGATACCTCTTCGACCTACAACCTAAGTTGAAGGAATTTCTTATCATGCAGTGCAACTCCTGACCTCGGGGCGGTGTTTCTCAGAGATTCTAACAAAAAAAGCTTGAAGAAAAACAAACATCTCATTTGTACTTTCTGAATCTAATATTTTTTAATTTTGTATCACTCTCACATATATGTAGGCCAAAGGCTAAAATATAGAAAGGAATATTGAACGTATATAACCTGCACTATATTAGGAATTTAGGATACACACATAATGTGCATAGAAGAAGTATTTGCAATATTTTATCCCAATTTTGTCTGAGGACTGAATTGAATATTTCACAAGTAGATTGAGCACCATGTGATTTGAAGGATATCCACAACCTTATTTATCCAATAAATGCTTAAAATAAAGTACTTTTCACATACCTTGGTAAAAACCCGAAGTAACAACAGACAAGTCTGCAAACAAAGCAAAGCAAGAAAATATCAAAATTAATAGGATACACACAAAGATACTAGAAAATATCAAAATTAACAGGATACACACAAAGATACTTATCAAGGACCTTTTTCCCCCCAATTTGTGTGCACAGTTGTGCAAATGCAAACATTCCAAATCTATAAAAAAACTATGCTCTTATATCCATTCCTTGCATAAGAGAATAAAGAACTATCTCTCACGCAACCTACACAAGTGTCCAAAACATTTACGGGCATATATTTCTATCCTCTCCTACATAGAACCCCATCCCAGCACCGGTAAAACCTATGCATTCCAACATATAAAAGCACATAATCGAAAAATGAAAATAGATGCAACCTCTCATTGCAGTCAACCTGAACAAAGCATGGCAATTTCCTCTATTGGTATGCAGTATGCACACAAGAGATAATCATTGTGCTTGTTTCCTCTGATTCAAAACACACTCTCAACAGAATAGTAAACCTATTATTTATGTTAGTGTAAAAACTACAGGAACAAAATGACAACAATGATGCCAAAAGTGGTGAACAACGAGTTTGTGAATATTTATGACCTGTCCCAAGATAACATTAGCCCTATGCATTGACTTGTCCCAAGATAACATTAGCCCAACTGCAATGCAATGCAACAGCAATGACCCTCACCTCAAATAGAGCGTGAAAGGGAAATTCAAGGGAAGAGAAATTCATATTTTAAACTATATTATGAGCACAGTCTTTTCCATACCAGTATAAATCCATGCTAAATAAAGATTTCTTCTGCATAAAGAACTTGTTTTTTTTTTTAATTTGAAATCAAAATTATTTAAGCAAACATAGATTACTCATCGATTTGGGGCATTCTGTCAGCCTCAGTGTGACCTCTGCAAACCCTCCTCCTTTGCAAACCCTCCTTTGTCGCCCTCTCCTCTGCGAGCTCTGTCCCCTGTGGCCTTATCCTCTTTGGCCCTCTCCTATTGTTCACGAGATGAAGAATTACCTATTGACCACTGTGTTGAGTTGTGTAATTTTTTCCCTTGTCAATGGAGTTGCTATGCTTCAGCCAAATAAACATTTTTTAATGCAACCCTGTTGATGTATATGTAACTTCGGAATGTATTCTTCTATGTATTTTATATTATTGTAACCCGATGTTTATTCCGGGATGTTTCTATTATGTATTTGAGTCATGTGGTCATGCCCTGATGTTCCGATCAGGAGGATTATAATGTAAACAAGTCATATCAAGTCATTGGGTAAGTCCCCACTGTTTAGGGGCACTTGAGTTATTATACACTAATTAAGGTGTAGGCTCGAGTAGTAATTATTAGGTTGAGTGCACTTCAATTCAACGGACTAATATAAATAGAGAGGGTGAGTCTCTTTATTTATCACTTGTGACTTAGCTCTCTTGCTCTCTCAAGTGTGGCGCACTTTTGGAGAAGGAAATTCTTGGGCTTGACAGAAGACAGAAGGCTGTTGTTGTGAAGGGAGGTCATCTTACTATTTTGGGATCACATCTTGTGGTGATACTATCTTAGAGGAAGTTGAGGGGTTTTCTCCATTTATGGTTTCCCCTCCTAAAATCTTTGTGTCCCTTGTCTCTTGTGATGTGCTTATGTGATTGCTGTGCTTGTTATTCTCTCAGTGAAAAGATCTTATCATAATGCTAGCTTAAATGTTTAAAAACTAACATGGAATCAGAGCTAACCTGAGAAGAAGACATTGTGCAGCTACAAGAACTAGGGATTCCTATTTTGTGGATCTTCCTCCACAGATTTTCAGCAAAAGTATGATAGGATGACTCTCCATTGAAGGGTGCATCGTTCTGTCGATACGGAATTCAATTTCAAGCATTTTCAGTTTCGATGTGGAAATTAGGGCTTTCTACAGAAGAGTAATTTTTGAGTGAGACCAGCATAGGATTGTTCTCCTCATCAAAACCGAAATTTAGAGACCTAGATCAATAAATTTGGTTGGGTAAAACTTCAGGAAAGTCAAACCCTAGTTTGACCCTGAGCTAGGAGAAACCCTAAATACTAAAACTGCTAATTTCTAGTACAGTCGCTATATTTTGAGATTGGCGAAGTCTCAGAAGCTGAGAATTGTAGGGACCGAAGAAAACATCTTGATGAACACTGTGTCCAAAGGGCAGCCTCTGATTCACTGTATTCCAGGAGATATGATCTCTCCAATTTAGGGTTCCATCCCCTTCCAGAAATCATCCATAAACAGGACACCTGAGGAGATATGCAATATATTGGGCTACAGAGGTCCAAATGGAATTACTGAGGATGTTCCAAAAATTTCACAGAATTTAATTTCTGTGGTCCGAAGGTCAGACTTAGAATATGAACCAGTGACAAGTGGCATGCCGTACAACTTCGTTGTTCTGAACAGTCCTGTAACAGGTGACCTTGGGAAAAGGATCATAAATCCCAAATGGTGAAACCAATTCTGATGAAACCTATGGTGTTGGATCAGGGACATGCGAGGTTACCTCAATGAGAAATTTCAGACACAGAGGATCAGTAATTTCGGATATATTACAGAAACAGTAACAGGAATTTCTGCAGAAGAAATCAGTAAATTAGGGCTTCCTGTTCCGGGAGCTTCCCTCCACTGTTTTCAGAAAAGGAGTACATTGGACAGCTCCATTTGAAGAGATATATCTGTTTATCCAATCAGATCTAAATATTCCAAGTTTTGAAAATTAGGGTTTCTACGACAAACCCTAGATCAGCGAACTCCGGGACAAGGACAGACACCTCAAATCGGTAAGATCTAATCCTTTGCTATTTCCAGTTGAGGTTCTCATTTCAATATGATATATCACATCAGCTTGGTGACAAGCTTGGGGAAGTTGACAACTTCCAAGACTGGAATTATATGATCTCTCTGAAGAAAATGGATTGGACACCTACAAGAGTATAGAGGTTCCAGTTTTAGAGGGAGACGAGGCCAAAGAAGACATCATGCTCATGCTGCAGAGGATGATGAACCATCCAGAAAGAGATCTAGATATGAAAGTG
>LPNX011203417.1:0-57251 GCA_001517045.1 Pseudotsuga menziesii
GGAAATTCATGTGTGCATTATATAATGCATGTGTGTTATTGAAATCAATTTTTTTCTAGGTAGGATAGTTTCCACTCACTCAAGGCGTCGTCACTTAAGCGACACTTATGAGGCGAGCCGTCTCTTAAGCGACGCTTATGAGACTAGTCGTCGCTTAAGCGACGCTTATGGCCACTTTTTCAAAAAAAAAAATTATCTTTGTGATTTTTGGTAGGTTTAAAAAAAGAAATCCACGCACCGTCAGATTTTTCCGTCGGATTTTGGATCGAAATGTAGTAGTGTTCCATGGGAGAATGGAACGATGAATCTTCCCGGGAAGGCTGCTGGACCAAGGGAGGCGAGTGTGAAGAATATGGTATTCCACTTTCCACACCCACATTATCTCCCACATGGGAGGTGGTAGTAGCTCCTTAGTCGATAGCTTCCATAGGATTTTCTCCTAAACCAGGAATAAAATCAGATGGCAATCCCTGTACTCTTCTGAACTGTCTTAACTCAGCCAATTTGTACAGTTCTTATCTAACCTAAGGTCTGAAAATCTAGAAAACACACCAAAAGACTTCCCTACACAAACTATAGGTCAAAACAAGCAGACTTAAAATGACAGGAGGAGTTCAAAAGTTAGGTCTCTCACTAGAATTGTCGAGAAGGCACCACTTATGATATACCTCGAGGGTACGTGCGTAGTAATCTCCCCAAATGTTGTTTTCAGTATATGGCTCCAAACAAGACGACCAATGGTACGTGAAAGGCCGTTCGATATACAGACGGTACGTGGAAGAACCGCGCAAGTCCCAGAATGTAATGCTGACAAATAACAATAGCTCCTATGCTTAACAACGCCCAAACATGTCTCTAACCTATCACTCAAGTTACTACGTAAATTTTAACCTACAACTATCGTTAATTTTAACTTGTACGGATAGGTGAATGCATGATGTTTTGACAAAAAAGTAAAACCATGCAGTATGCTTCTGCAAATGTTCACTTTACCATTCAGAATGCCTACTTACAGGAGGGAAGCGAGTGTTTTCTTTTTGTTTCAAAACCAAAAAGACTTCCAAACAACAGTCATTCACATCGAATCAAAGACAAGCAAACACTTTTACAAAACTGATTTCTTCTTTTCAAAAGCAAATGAGAAGGGTGAGGATCTCTTTTCCTAAAAGAAAAACAAAAGGCACACCTACATGCAAATGCACTCTATCTTTTCAATTGTCTCAAAAACATAAGCAAATCTAACTTAAAACTACATTTTTTTTTTGATCGAGATAGTCCTAGATGCATGAGAGACGAAAGATCATGAAGATTCTAAAAGCTTGCAAAGCCAATCAGAAAACTCAAATACAATGCTCAAAGATGATGTCCTAGTCTCAATCAAAACTTTTCTTTTTGAAGGAAGGAAAAAGAAGTTTACTATGCAAGTAAGAACACAAACCTAGAAGCTAATCTAGTGTTCTTCTTTCAGTTTATGCAACGAAAAGAGATTTCAATAACACCCCAAACTTTTCAGAAAACAAGGAATCCTTCTTTAAACACAACCAATCAAGCATAGAAGTGGATGAACAATAAAAAAGACTTAAACAAACTTTTGAAATTCCACTCAAATCAGTCTTAAACCATCAAATCAGCAAGCCACACACATCAGATTCAGTAACACAAACCTAATGACAGAACTAAAAGCAATCAAAATCCAAATTTTTGCAAAGAAAAAAGAGGAAAAACTGTTTTGGGATGATGCCTACCTGGCACCGCGCTTCGGAGGTGTTTGACAGAGCGTTTCCAAGACAACACCGCTCTTGGCAAACATGTTACAGGCAGTGGCACTGCTTACTCCTCACTTTGTTCAAGTGGTGGCACCGCTTCTTGTACATAGCATGGGCGCGGTTCCGTGTAAATGGATAAAACAAAAAAAAGAACAATGGATCAGATCAGAAAATACTAGATCAAGGCAAATACTGATGAATTGAGTATGGAAATAGAGCATAAAAGACTAAAACAACTTAGATATGAATGGATCTCGAAATTTCAAACCCAAATAATGCAAGTTAGAAAGAAGATCTGACTGAAGAGAGTTAAAGAAAATGGAGCCTGGATTTGGACAAGAGTTGTGGACTGAGGAAGATCAGAACAATAGATAGGACTCTCCCCAGGGAAGTCGCCAAATTTGTTAGCTGGGATATTTCACCTCCTGTGGACAGCAAGGTGTTCCACTGGTCTGAATGGTTCACATCCATAACAAATAGAGGACAGAGGTTGAAGACTCTCCCTAGACGTTGTAGATATCTGGAATACAAGGCTTTGATAGTCCACCTGTGTACCTGCAATCAAGCTCAATACGAAATAGATCAAAGAAACCAGAATATGATCTACTAATCTATGCTAGTGACTAAGGAATCTAGCAACATATATGCGAAATCAAAACAACAACAACATATGTGGGATAGAAATCAACTTGCATTAATGAAATATGAAGAAGTTTACAACCAAGCCTTAGCATTAACATGCATCTCTATGAAACCAAATTCTCATCCCCAAAAGCTCTGACTCTAGCTCTCTATGCTCTCTCCAAATGATCTTGGGCCAAGGATCAATCCAACAGCATAACAATACCTTCAATGTTCTCCCCCTCAACCATGGCCAAAAGCTTGTATTTATAAGGCTAGATGGATAGGGTAGGTTGAGAGATTTGTGGGTGAGGTGGCCTCCAAGATCCTAATATGGGGGATCTCGAGCTCAACTGACCCACTATAGTAGGGATAAGGGATATCTTGAGGCTTATCATCTAGAAGCCTCGATAAGCTTCTCTTTTTCCCTTTTTACCCAGGGTACCACGTTTTTCCTTCAGTGACAGAGAGGTTCTGGTAATAACCACTTATGGACTAAGGGCCATAAGCGGTGGCACCGCTTATGGGAAATAGAGTATGGGCGATGCGAACAAGGGTACCGCTCCTGGATAAAGGGGTATGCACGGTGCTGGGAATTTTCATGTAAGATTGATGAAAAACCATTTAGTTTCCACTCCAGAAGCTGGGATTCAAGGCAAGTAGGTATGTCAAATGTCTTATCACATGATGGTGACAGGATTTTGGTATAACATGACTGTTGCCCACATGAGAGCATATCTCATGCTTATTGGGTGAGGAGTCAAACCACTCTTGATAGGTGGAACCGTTGTCACTTGGTATCGTCCAAATTTTATGGCGTGTGATTGCCCATGGGCTGTTCGTGGCAACATTTGCAAGCACTCTATAAAGGTTGGTTGGCTGTATTTCTCCACAAGGGATTCATCTACGTTATTGGATAATGATGCGGCGCCTTCTTCATTGAATTCTCTTCCCGAGATAAGTAGAAATGAACCAAGCCATGTTGTAGATGCTGAAAATATTCTTATGGCTACTGACAATGTTGATCATGATGTTGATGCACTCCAATTATCTAGAGAGAAGTTGTTTGGTTATTTTCAGTTGATTCAAAACAGTCCTCCTGTCACATTGAGTAAAAATGAACAAATGATTGGTCTTGTTCAAAAAATGTTTGATGAAGCCAACAATCTTCAGATATTGGACTATGACTTCTCCCTTGGATTGGGTGCATATGAGTCATATTTGAAGAGGAAAAAGAGTTTTCTTAGCCCTAAAAAGAAAAACAAACGAAGAAAAAAAAATAGTGGCTTGGATATCGATCTGAATGTTCATCCATCTGAATATGACCCCTATCAATTTTAGTACCTCAATAAGCGGGGGCGTCTTCAATCCCACAATGCATCCTCCATTTTCGTAGGCGAGTTTCATAGAATAAAACGATGCATGTGCTTAGAATAGAACATTATTGACCTCTATTTTTTTAAGTTGTGGTGTATGAATGTTTTCAAAGGTACAACAATCCACTCCTATGGATCATTCAATCCAAGGACATGGATGGATGCAAAATGATTATTTAGTGCCTATCTTTTCAGGTACCCTTATTAATACTCTGTGACATAATCTCTATTTATGTTTCCCTAGTTTCCCTATCAATTTATTTTTATTACTTAATTGGATGTTGATAATGTGTTGTTGTTGTGTTCACTATCTATATGGTAGCCGATTGCATGACAGGGGGGAAGCATCGTCTTCTACTATTTATGGGAGGGGAACCCCATAACAATGGTCCAAGAGATGAAAAAGGTAATAGCTCAAAACATTGACCCCATGGGTGTTTTCTTTCATTTCAGGTATATTTAATATTTTGTTTGACCCCAATGGACTTGTGTGCGCCATGTTAAAGTTAGGTTTTGTTCCCGTTTCTACTCTTCCTATTTGCCTTCTTCCATGGGCAAGTATAGAAGTTATGTCTGAGCCATGGTTAAGCATACTTGGAAATCAAGCATATCTGTTTCTGAGGAGTGCATTTATGTTTCTATGCAACCTTAAAATTACGCATTTCAGGCTTTTGAAATATGTTCCAGCAAAAAACAAGTACTCTGCTTGGTAGCTGCAGGACTGTAGAACCTTCGCCGAAGAATGTTTATTACCCTATTCCATCTGATTGAGAATTTTACCAAGTATATTGGACCTCCTATTTTGATAGCATTACACCTTAGTGAGTCCCTTCACTACTGGTAATTACTGAAGATATAAATATTAAATTAATGCTAAATTAATGTTTTCATTAAACAAACAGTTTTCTATTGTAAGATGTTGATATTTCCGAGCTAAACATTGGATTTCCGAAAGTGACATGGTATAGATTTCAACAAGTTTAGTCCTCGACATCATGGGTTTATAGTGAGATGAGTACATGACGGCAGTTTTACAACTACAACATATAATTGTGGATCAACATATATCTCTATACTTTATGTGACACTATCATCATATTTCACTACATTTATAGACGTACTTCTATAAACTCAAGATTTTAAACAATTTGTTACCATTATATTGTTTTTTGGGAAGCATGTTAAGGAGTCAAAACGTATAGTTATTTCTGTTCTTATCTTACTGCCATTTGTATTATACTAGTAGGTCTTCTTGTCCAAATTCCTTTGAATCTTTAGATGAATAACTCTTGCTCTTCCATGTAGCTTCATCTGAGAGTTGTGAAACATTCTAGATTTTATTGTCATCATAATTTCCCAAATTTTATAAGGCCATTGCAAAATTTCATTTCCAGACATAGAGGTATTTCTACTGTGCAGCCTTTTGTCTTTGTATTTGTCTACTAGGAGACTCGTCATTTCAAAAGTTCTCTGTTCCTAAATGTTTTTGTTTCCTCTTCTGTGGGAAGAGGGAATGACAAATGGATTATAATTGAAGAATACAAAGTCCACTATATAAATTTTGCTCTCTCATGTTTACCCAGTACTAATCTTTTGAATATATCATCTTTGTGTAAGTCATGCTTTAGTGTTCTTCATATATTTAAACAGTTTGGAATGATATGCACTTAAAATTTTGAGCTTCTGTCACCTTGATTTTAGCATGAGATCTATGAGTATATTCATATGTATATCTCAACATCTGTGATGTGGCATCATTACTAAATAAGTATATCGGGTTTTATCATACTCAGGCTGTAACTCTTCTTTAGTACTTGCGAGAACCGAAGCAAGGGAGCCTTCAAGGGAACCACTTAGATTTTTAGCTAACTTAACCGAGAACTCCAAGGGCCATATTCTTCATGGCATGAAGATTGTAAAGTTATGAGTAACGGGTTGTAAAATTTATGAATATCATTGTAATTGTGTGGGTTCCATTACATTACTAAAAAGCTTTTGTACAGGAAAATGAAAATGAAAGCAAGCTTGTTGCTTTCTACATATTTAGAATTTGTTCTTTTGTATGGGAGGGTGTAAAATGTGCATTGCTTCTACAAATGTAACCCTATGTAGGATTTGATGAAAGCATTTGACCGTAGAAGATAGCAAAGCAGTACAAAGCTATTATATAGAACCATTTTTACTGTGGTGAAGTCAAGTTTATGATTATAAATATAGATTTCTAAGCTTGTATACATCTTAATTTTTTTTGCATTCTATAATGTTGCCATAATGTTGTACTATATCTAAACCCATGTCACATGTGTACAATATCGTCAGGATTGCAAATGCTATTGAAAATATCTCATGTATTGCATATTTGAATACACTCCTGGTGCTACATTCTAAAGCTATAAAAATGAATTATAGTTTTCATTTAAAGAAAATTCAAGTGGATACAAGATTAGAGTAGAGCAGGAAAAACAATTGTAGCTTTGAGATACAGCTACCCTATTATTTAGTTAAGAACAAAATAAAAGGGTGAAAGGAAAAGGAAAACATGTCTCCTGTATATTAATCATCTGGTAAAGGACAAACAAAATGAGAATAGTTCTGTTATGTTCCATACATTACTATGTATGTTGCCTGAATATTAGCATTTCCAGGAAGATTACTGTCAAAGCAAAGCAATTCTTTATTTATTCCAAGAAACTGACATGAAACTACTTAAGATTCAGATCATAATGGGCTTTGTGGTAAGATTCTGCTTAAGCCTTATACTGCACTTACATAGTTTTTTACCTGATATTCCTCTGTTCCATACATTACTGTCTATGTTTCCTGAATATTAGCATTTCCAAGAAGATTACTGTCAAAGAAAACCAATTCTTTATTTATTTCCAAAAAACTGACATGAAACAGAAAATACATCTTGACCTGTAATGTCAGCTTCAACTTATATGCAACTTTATGTATCTTCTGTGAAAGTCTTGAAGATCCTGAAGGTTGTGGAAAGCAGAATTAGAAGCAATTAATTCGATCAAACATGTAAATGTAAATGTATCCCTTCACACATCCAAGGGAAAACCTTAAGCAAACATGTAAATGTTATCGAAGATCAAATCCATACAAACATTGGATATGTAAATAAAAATATTACTAATCAAAAACACCTAAATGGATAAGTGCATAAGGTCAACTCAACTCGGTATCAATGAATGAAGGGTGGAGAACTAGAGTTGGAAGGATGAGTTTCTATGACATAAGATTTATTATTCCTAAAATTGCTAAATTAAAGAGCAGAAATAATAATCTTAGGACCGATATAACTTGCTCAAGTGAGTTGGAGGGAAATTTTGAATAAGGAAACAAGTATCAAGGATCATTAGGGTTTGTAGGTATAAGTGAAGCAAAGAAAGAGAGCTCACTTCCTAAGGTTAATATAAGGAAAAGGGGGCTTAAATGTGTAAAATTGTGGAAAAGAAGGGTTATATTGGTCTTCGGTGAAGATATCACAATGAATAAAGTAATTGAATTGATAAACCAAGCCCTAACAACGTGCTTATTTGGAAAGCAAATATCTGAACGAGCTTTAAGGGAATAGATGGAATTGGAATGGAAACCATGATTAAGATATATTCTAAAACTCCACTTTTATGGAAAGGAGTTGCCTCACTTTATGAAGCCCCACCAAGATGTTTAAAATGAGGTGGATGTGGTATTCAATGCCATTAATATCTAGAATAAATATTTCCACAACCCAAATTGGATGGGCCAAACTACTAACTCTCTAGTTGGAGTTTTGGTCTCTAGATGTTTTTAGAGCCATAGGAAAAAAACCGGGTGGTTTATAGAGGAAAACATGATATACCAAAAGATAAATTCTCATGAAATTACTCAAATTATAAAGGAAGACTTTAAAGAGGGTATAACACAAGGCATTAGTTCTGGTATTGTTATGTAGAATAGTTTTGTTATGTTTGATACATTAATGTGTATGTTGCCTGAATATTAGCATTTCCAAGAAGATTGTAGTCAAAGAAAAGCAATTCTTTATTTGTTCCAAGAAAATGACATGAAACTGATTAAGATTCGGATCATAATGGACTTTGTGGTAAGATTATGCTTAAGCCTTATATTGCACTTACATAGTTTTTTACCTGATATTTGTCTGTTCCATATATTACTGTCTATGTTGCTTGAATATTAGCATTTCCAAGAAGATCACTGTCAAAGCAAATCAATTCTTTATTTATTCCAAGAAACTGACATATAACAGAAGATACATCTTGACCTGTAATGTCAGCTTCAACTTATATGCAACTTTATGTATCTTCTATGAAAGTCTTGAAGATCGTGAAGGTTGTGGAAAGCAGAATTGGAAGCAAGTAATTCAATGTGGATTTAAAATATTTTTGAGTTCCAGAAGACTATGTAGATGAGATGTAAATGTATATCTTTGGCTATTAGAAAAGATTGTTGTGTTCTCATTTGAGACACAAATCAGTTTGTCCAAGCATCCAAGCTTTCAATATATTATGTTCATGGTTGGAAACTACGATGCACATTAAAGGTTAAAGGTTAAAGGTTGGAAACTACCAAAATCAAATACTAATGTGCCGATCCAAAATTTAAAATTAATGTATTTTAATTTGTATTTGGAATTAAGCACAATCATGTGCACATTTTGTATAGTTGGAAAATTTGAAGTTGTAACTAATTGCAAGTAGGGATTTAAGACATTGGGAGAGGTCACATGCACCCTCATTTAAAAGTATCATTTCTACTTAAGGGAGCTCCTCTCCCATTGTCCATCACCCAGAGTAGAGAATAAAATATTGTTCTTTGAGCAAGTTCATTTTGGCACTTCAAGTCCTAAGAGTTCCATTGTTGGTTCTTCTCATCACCTTGCTCCACATATAATTCCATATCAATGTTAAGAGCAAAAGAGAAAATATTTCTTGTAGCAGAAATGACAATAACAAACTTATGAAAATCAACTTTGATAAGATAAATTATATCTACTTTCAAGACTTGTGGTCCTCTTAGAATTTTTAAAAAGACAGTGCTAACAGAAAAAATTCGCTAAAGGAAAGTAGCCTCTCTAGACTCTAACTAGGAAGACAATGGACAATGTAGGTAACACTTTCTATGACCTGATTCCTTGGATAAAAGATCTGAATTTTCTAAATTCAGTTTTAAAAAAGCCCGAAATTACATACCACAGTTACACACCAGTTATGCTGGGAGACACCACAAGGGACGAAATACAAACTTGGTTTCAAGCTCTCCAAATCTATTTTACAGCTTCAAGAGGTAAGTTTAAATTTGGAAAGTATGGAGTTCTATTCTCAATCCTCTGCTTTGCCTTTTCAAAGTGAGAAAAAAAATCCTATAAAACCAAAAATCTCTT
The DNA here is from genome assembly GCA_001517045.1 of Pseudotsuga menziesii. Classification (NCBI taxonomy): domain Eukaryota; kingdom Viridiplantae; phylum Streptophyta; class Pinopsida; order Pinales; family Pinaceae; genus Pseudotsuga; species Pseudotsuga menziesii. The sequence goes on from LPNX011203417.1 coordinate 9,156, forward strand.
TACTCGGCTGATATGTTTTCTGGAATATTGCTGATATGTTCAATTATAAAATATCGCAATTTTTATGGTGATATTATTGCGAGCATAGAAAAATCACAATATATTGTGACACCAACAATATTTTTGTAATGTTTGGATATAGGTGCAGAGAGTTCAATTTATAAATGAAGGTATTGCTTTGCTACAAATATATGTATTTTGGATCTAATGGATAGAAGAGCAGAATGACCCAATAGATATAGGTGCAGAGAGTTTAGTTTATAAATGAAGGTACTGCTTTGGTGCAAATATATGTATTTTGGGAACAGTTTTTTTCTTTGTTTGGATTTATTATTAACTAGCACATACTCGTCTTTAAGTAGAAATTTGTTTTATAAAATCTATCGAATGTGGAAAATTAGCACAGATTCATTTTAAAAGATCTATAAATGTAGAAATGGATTGAAAGTAAGATCTATCGAACTTGAAAAGGGATCGTATCAAGTATGAGGTAGAGATCCCAACCTTCTTCATCCTAATCGAGCTACATATTTTTAAACTACATATAGAACTGGAAAACAAATACCTTTGCACAACATGTGATCCATTCATTATGATCAAAAATTGTATATCCATTCATTATGGTAAAAAATTACAATCTTCAATGCCAAATGGCAAAACAGTTATGTCTGTCTCAGTGTTGGCACTATACAACAGACATTGTAAAAGCATGGGTTTCAATGAAACACCCATGACATTAAAAAAAAAAATTTACATAATGGACATCTATATTGATTTCTGACAAGAATTTCTGGTGGAGGTGACATTGATAACAACTCAATGCTGGCACCTGCACCTAGTTTTGAAATTGCACCAAACACGAGATCACTGGACATCTTTTGAATCTTGGCATGGTATTTTATGTTGAAGGACTGAAATTGAGCGGCGACGATTCTGGATTTTTTGTGAAGAGGCTTGAGATTGTCCTTTAGAACTTGATAGATGCCTTCCATCTGCTTACATATCAATTCTGAATTTTTGTAAACTAAAATATCATTGGCGCTGTATGTTTTTGCCTCTTTTAAGCCTTCAACAAGAGCAATATAATACGCCTCATTATTTGTGGTTGTACCACAAAAATCTTTATTTCTTTCAATAGCATGATTCAATGCATCATTGTAAATAACGTATCTAATTGTTGCTCGACCAGGGTTGGGGAAACAAGACACTTCTATACATAATGTCCACTTATGCTCCATTTTCTTCTTCACTGTAAATGGTTCCAAAGTCCTAAAATTGAAAACAAAAAATAGTAATTAGAAAAGCATACATTAACAACAAAGCTCATGTCATGTAATTAGAAAAGTTGGAACAATAATGAAGTTATTAATCCCACTTTTAAGATCAAAATATCTCTGTTAGAGCTAAAAGCAGAAAATCAATATTGTTCAAATAAGAATAATCTCATAAACATTGGACAATGCCTAAAATGTCTTAGAATGAAAGAATGTGTCATCTTTATAATATTAAGAAAGTAAAAGATGAACAGACATAAAATTAAAATTTTAAAACAAAACAATTAATTTCTACTATTTTTAATCAAAGTTGATCTCAGAAAATGATAAAAGTTGTCATCATCATATATTTTAACTTATAAATTTTTAAAACAAATAACACAGTCCCAAATTAAATTACATTCAAGTTACCTATAAATCTAATTTATTGTCAATTTCCCAACCATGCTTAAAAGCATGAGCAAAAAAGACAGTATCAATTTCCCAACCATGCTTTTAAAAGCATGAGCAAAACAAACAATATCAAATTTTCAAAATAAGATTTTAATCCTGAAGTGGAATAGCTAATATACTTAAAGGCATGGAATTGAATAGAAAATATACTTGAAAAAAAGTGGCCTTCGGTAGGAATAAAAGAACCAAGAAATAGAAATACACGTTCTGAACCACTGTTTACAGGTGATTATAATGGTCCATTCATGCGGATGTTTGTCATTAACACAAGATAGGTCTCAATCTCATATGCAGATATATATGATATATGGAGTGACAACTTACATGATATGTTGAGTGACAACTAAAATCATTTGGAGAACCAGAAATTCATGTCATGTCAATATTGAAGAATTAAAAGGAAATCCAAGCCATAACACAAGTTCTAATATCGTATGTGTTCAATTGTGACTAACAATATTAATGTATTTTGTACACCCAGCAATCCCACACGGGATATTTTGAGGGCTTTATCCTGCTTCAAAGTTACAAAAAAATGCCATGTAAGATGGGTGTCTCTAAGCTAAAGAAATGCCCTTGCCTAAATTTCCAAATCCCAGATGCCAACTTTTTCTCTCATCAACTGAATTGGTAAGATGATATTTAACGCCACTCTTGTGAAATACAAATATGTTTTAAAACACTGAGTCAATCTACAACCAAAGAAGTAGGAGAATGATCATAATATTGAAAAACAGTGCTGAGTGCCCAATATTTCCCACAAAGAATGGAACAGTACTCTGTCTCGTATGCATATCTCATCTTTCCAATATTAGCATTTCAAGATTTAATTTATAAACGATATTTCAATATAGCATCTGAACATATGGTATATTATTAGTTCTTGGGTTGAGATCATTTCCCTCATTTCCTCTTATTCTTAAAATTCATCTGTACATAAAGCAAGCAAGAAAAGCAGTAAAAACTTGAAAAGGATAAGTTTATATCACATAAGATTAGAGCCTTCTCATAATTGGTACTAAGGGGTGCTCCTAAGCAGCTTAACTAACCTTGGGGCTTATAATATTACAAATAAATACGTTTCGCCATTAAGCACCAAAACATTGTAACGAAGGGAGTCTCGGACAAACTAGTAACAAGAAATTAGATCAACTAGTAACACAAATAAGCCTTCGCCATACTATTGGCATAGATACCAAAATATATAAAACTATAAACTGAGATGAACTTTACAGGAATTGAGTGCTGTCATCATTTACTGACCATATCTGTCCCAACCTTATAAATTACAAATCGCAAATCAAAGTGGCATAGGTAATGTTCAAATCCCAGTGCCCTTCAAACTAAAGAACCCAAAATGTTTCCTTTGTTTTTTTATTTATTCATATATGAAGCACATTTGTTCATATATGAAGCACTGACAGACAATAAAAATAGAAAGCAGGCAACAATCGCTGACTGTTCTAGGCCATTGCGGTTCTGGTAAGAACATAGTATTTAGTGCTGGAGACGCTTCTAATGCCAGACCTTTGGAAAATCTAATGACTATTTACAACAGATAAGATCAATGGGGCAGAAAAACGGGCCAAAAACCTAATAACAGAAAGTGTAAACTACATCTCAATTGAACAATTATTAAACTGGAACACCAAGAATGAGAATTAGTATTTTTAGAACAAACTCATAATTTATACAGCAAGAGAGAACAATAAGTACTAGTGACACTGTTGAATAGTGCTTAATCATAAAAAGAAATTGAGAAGACGGGAAAACTAAGGGCTGATGATAAAGCATAAAAAAACTAAATAAAATTTGTACTTTTAAGTGAAATGTGCGTGGCTTCTACCGAATGAAGACTGCAGTCAGGGCGGACGTAGGGGAGAGGAGGTGGACTGTACGGGAGAGAAGTTCAAACACAGGGGAGAGAAGTTCAAACGCACAAGTGGAGAGGGGGAGTAGCTGGCCATGTAGTTAATGCATGGATTCAATATTCGATCCCCACTATTCTCTAACACGGACGGCGGCAACGGCAGAATGGATGAGGCGAAGTTCGATCCTCACTATTCTCTAACACGGACGGCGGTGACGGCAGAATGGATGAGGCGAAGTTCGCCTGAAAAAGGGTAACGCCGGTGGGAAGTGACTCAGAGGTTAACGGAGTGATCTCGACCGTCGACTCGGAGGTTAGCGGAGTGATCTCGACCGTCCACGGCACCGGGTGGGCCCGGGTGCAAATGGTTGAGTCGATAGCTCACTCCAATGTTATCGGCATTGCCAAGCGCTTCGAGTACATGTTCCATATCGATTTCGAGGCGTCCATGGCTGACCCGAAATCCCAGAATGCCATCTCAGAAGTCCAAGAATTCACCTCCTTCCTTAGGGTTCTAGGTAGCTACCCGATGGACATGACAATGTAAATTGTAAAATGAGAAGTCCATATCGTATATAATTTAAATAAAACTATCATAGCAACTTAATTAACTTAGTTTGTGGGGTAAACATTAATAGGTCATTAGTTAAATGTGGTTAACTTGTTTTTGTCTTATTGAGTTATCTAATATGTTTTTTCCTTATTTTGATTAAATGAGTTTTGTAACAAACTATTACTTATTCACTCATCAGCTAAAAGTTATCCATGCATCACTTACTAGTTATCCTTATCTATGCATCATTTACCAATTATTTTTTTATACACATTTTATATAATTATGTATCTTGAATTTTGTAGGACAGCCATAGAATCAATCTGGACACTACACTTATCTCATACTCTGTGCAATCAAGAAAAATCATAGGTACTTGTCCACCCCATAATCTCAAATAAAAACACTTATAAGTGTAATGACAAGACCATGATATGTATACAACTTAATCTATGCAATTACAAGGGTATGTCGGTATGTCCTTAACTTATGAAGAGTGTTTTTCCTAGCCTCTAGAAGATGAGTTAAGTGTAATGTGACATAAGTGTAGTGTTAAAATTTATTTTATAGCAGTTAGTGACACTTGTGGTGATTGTCCCATCACAAATTAAATGGTTATGCTATTACATAATATTTTATATCTATCTTAAATACGATATAATTATTAAATTTATTAATTTAAACTTTAGAAATTATAAAAGAAAGCAAAATATATTTAAAGGTACTTTGCTGAATATAAAACTGACTTGAACAATGACAATAAGAAGCCAAGAGAACAATTGATAAAGTTGGTCAGTGATAATGTTCTCCTTTTTTAATATGATAACTAAGAATTAATTGAATAGTGTATGATCATAGATTACAAACGTTACCTTTTTGCTTGCTTGGTAATCAGAGAGGTGGCAATAGCAGTTGCATTTCCCCGTCCAAATAGCTTTAAGGGCAATTACAGTGTATTAGAGACCTTCAAAAACTTGGCTGCTAGGTATAAAGATAATCAGGAAGATACAAAATGTTTAAGTTGCATTGATTAGCAGTCTCTTGATATTCACATTTTCACAGAAATGAAGGAAAGTCTATTACAAATCAAAAGTTAATTTGTTTCATTTATTTAGAGAAGCATGGCACGCCAAATTAAATTTGCAAAAGAAATTTAGAGCAGAAACAAAATGCTTGGTTTGCAGTTTGCAACTTTAGAAATGTCTTGAATGATCGTTAACAAAGATTTGGATTGCAATTTTCTCAATTGTGAAATTTTCTAACTTGTTATTAGTGGAGAGTCAAGTTGCGTTGTGTTCAATAGAAAGTGTTTCTAATTGAACTCAGCATGGTATTGTTTCCTAGAATATTTGTGTCCACACTTTGTAGTTTTGTTTACTGTGTGATCAAGATTGGTAGAAAGTATGTGTTGGTCCATGTTGCGTGCGGATAAAATAATGTAACACGAAGCAGACTGCAGACTTTTGCGTTGAAAACTACAGAAAATGGTTGCAAGACAGCTTGTTACATGGCAATATATTCAATCCATATTAGTGAATCTTTTTTAATATATTTTTAGAACAAAGGAAAAAACAATGGTGTAACGTCCCCTAAGAAACGAAATATTATATTTAATTAAGTGCATGGTTTAAATTTAATAAAAAATTGGCAAGATCTAGAATCTGCCAATTGTTTCAAGTGCCAATTTTTTCAAGTGGACAATAGTAATAAAGCCAAAGTTCAATGAGGAAATTGTGCATATAAGAGTGGAGAACAACAAAGAGCTAACCTCAAGGAAGTGGAAACAAGTGTCTAAAAATTAGGGATTTTGGAAACAAGTGTTTTCACTCTTGTTATGCACAGTTTGGTTAGACAGTGATTGAAGCGTATTTCCTTACACTCTAAGGTTGGGTAAAACATGGTTGTTTTGAAGCGTATTTCCTTACACTCTAAGGTTGGGTAAAACGTGGTTGTTTTTAAGCATAGGCTCCAACATTACCAAGTTTCTTTAATTAAATTAAATTATAAATTATAATGTGTTTACACAGTTCTGTAAACTAGGAATTGAGATCTTTATTGAACAAGTTGAAGTCCATTATTTCTTCCCTTGCCTCTAATTAGTTGTTAAGACTTAAACTAAAAAATGGATATTACCTTAGATCTGAATGGAAACACTTTAATATACTTTATTGTTTAACCGGAGCTCATGAACTTTATCTGCACTTTGTTATTATTAGCTTTCAATGGTATTTGTAAAAGAATGTTTTTACTATTGCTAACAGGTTAGGGTTTTGGAGATTTGTAAATTTTACGATTTATCTTAGGAAGTATTCTTTTATTTTAACCATTATATGTTTGAAGGGGTTAAATCGTGAAATACTAAACCTAGACAGAATTTTGGTTTAGAGATTTCAAATGGTTAAGCGATCTCCTATGCTAATTTTGTTTTGGGACTAAAAACACCTAGGCTAAACCGAATACAGACGCATGGAGTCAGTAAATAGCTAAGGAACCTGGTAGGGATGGTTTAGTACAGAATTTATAAACTCACGGAAGAGATATACAACAAATGATAAATACTCTGTAAATACTCTTTTCTGCATAAAATTCCAGGAAAGACCGCCCATAAAAACATTTGCCTGAGACAATAGCTCTCTAAATGTTACAATATTAAAAAGTACAGATTATGCTGCAAAAAGAACCACGAAATCGATACCTACAGAGTAAACATTAATCTAAAAAACGAAGTAACTTTTTATCAGGCAAATACTAAGCAAAATACTAAGCCCAGGCAGAGTAAACACGACTAAGAGATCTAGATTGATACATCTATTTTTTTTTACCCTGAAGGAAAACATTTTTCACAAAGCCTAGTTAACATAATTACAAATTTTGCAAGCTACAATTAATCAGTTCAGAGCGACCATTTTCTTTTTCATTGAATTATTGAAGAAACAGGAGTAAGAAGTACCGAATAATTATCATCTTAGTCGTGGAATATCAACAACTGGATAAGATTAAACTCATGCTTAAAACCTGTTACAATCAAAACTATGTAGCTATGGATACTTTGAAGTATATGTAGAAAACATGCCAATAACCGGAGTTGGTATAGCTTTAAAAAGAGTGAATTAACGCAAATAATTACATAGTAAGAAAATTTTTATCACTAATTCTTAGATAATCGTGCCGAAAGGATTCAACAAGACCGAACACCTTTCTTACTTCTCTGCTAGTCATTTACAACATCTTAACCATAACCAGCTAATCATGAAGGCTTAAACCCTAGTTTAAAGTATTTATCATTTTGTTCCAAAATTGAGGGCTAAAAAGAAATCACAACTGAACCCTAACCATTGGACTGAAAAATGATACATTAACTTGAAAACAAAGAATAGGCATTGGTAAATGTTTAGCAAATATTTAAACATAAAAAAATATATTAGTATTATAGCTGGGTGCTCAACCTAAAGCTTACAATCATAGATTATATCTATACACGACGGTTTCGACTGATTGCATTAAAATAGACCACATCGCTCAGCTAAATGGCGACTCTGGAAACTTAAACCAACAAAGTTCTTAGGACTTTAGTCTGAGACACTAATTAAGGGTTCTTTTATCAAAGTACTGTACAGAACAAAAATAGAAATGTAGACTGGAGGCCACATTTAAAACACCGACGGTAAAATTTTTTTACCAAGGTTCGATGACCTGTAATTCCCTTTAGATTCGGGATTACCAACCTTACTAAGATTAAATAGAAAATAGATAAAACCCCTACCATGCTTGTAAGGAGTAATACAATTGTGTATCAGCTCAGAGAAGGCTCTCCTTCCACACAGAGGTAGTACCCGACAACCAATCACAAAGTCCATCCACCAATAGAGGAATACTTCACGTAGGCTAAATCCTGGGGTTGCTTGGCACACTCAGGGGCAAAGGTTCTCATAACTGGCACCTGCACAAACAAGTGAAGCTCATAAGAAAACAGGCTACAAAGTACATAAATTGTACTTACAATAGCCAAAGGAAGAAACCGGTTTTGGACTTACCGTGAGCAGAGTTGAGTCCCTTTCGAGCTGTTGCAATAAAATTCCCACTTCGGTTTATACGCGACAGAATAACCATAACAGACCGTGAGCCTTTCTTCATTGTTGTTCAGATTTTGAAAGTTTCTAGATAGGAGGATTTGCAATGGGACACCAGCTACCATCACAGTGAGCACAAAAACCCTCCCAATTCAGAAATTACTTGATAGAGGAAATGCGTTGTAAAGTTTAACTAGAGAGGTGAAACGTGTGAAGTTTAGCAAGAAGCCAGGCTTTGTATTTTTATGAGGTTTTGACAGAGTTATTACTCGAGTACCCGGACCCACCTTTTCATTTACACCATTGTGTGGAAAGCGTTGATGCATAGCGACTTGGCGCAACCATGTGGCAAACCTTGTATTACCTTGTTTCCATTACGTACCTTAACCTGCAATCCAACATATAATTATATCATATATCTTACCCTCTTACCCTTGTTTAAATCTGATACAGTAGTAGGATAGCGTTATAAACATTAAAATGATTTTAAAACATTACTCCCCCTTACCTTAGGTTAACGACGAAGTAGGTTCCATGAGCCCTTTGTATAGAACCACCTGTAGAAATAAAAATAAATTGAGTTAGTCAAGGACTAAGTAAGTGGAACACTCGTGGGTGAAGCTTTACCCTAAGTATGTGGAACTCTTCTCGGTGAAGCTTCACCATGTTGGCTTGGCATTTTATAATTGAACCAATTATTAAACCAAATATGTGTCAATTTTTGCTTCTAAATTTGCACCAATTTTTGCTTCCTTTTTTGCATCGTGTTTTGCTACCAAAATGATGCCAAATATTTCTTATATTGTTGCACCATAATTTGATTCCTATGTAACACCATGTTTTTCATCCAAAGTAATGTCTTATTTTTATACCATATCAACACCATGTTTGTATTCATCATTAGTGCCAAGTCTTGCATCCTTTTTATGCCTAGATTCGCATATCTATTTACGTCCACATTAGAACCATGTTTTGCTATTACTTTAGTGCCCAATTTATCGTCCAATTTTACTCCCACACTAGTGCCACATTTTTCTTCACGTTTAACTCCTTGATTTTCTTCTTATTGTTCTTCCTCGTGAGCGCCTCATTTAGCTTCTCATTTAGCATCCAATTTTGCTCCTTTGTTGGCCACTAGTTTAGCTTCTACTTTGGAGTCCAAAATAACATCAAAATTGACTTTCAACTTAGCACCAAGTTTTGCATCCAATGTTGCTTCTAGATCTAGAACACAGTGGGATTTCGTTTTAGCCCATGTTTTTGCTTCCTTATTAGCACCACATTAGACTTGCTATTTAACACCTATAACTGTATCCAATTGTGTGCTAATATATTTATTATATCAAATTAATTTCAATAGTTCTCATATTTTTTTGTTTGACACAAACGGTTATATTATATTAAGGAGGTGGTATAACCATTGAAACCAAACCAAAATACAAAATGCCCTGAGAAAGTGGCAATATGAGTTTAGCTTCTCAGCAACGCCCTTATGGAAGCGACAAGCGAGTTTTAACAGTCTTTGAAACCACCTAGCATACTTAGACTTTAACAACATTAAGCATTTACAGTATATCTTGGCAAAAACTAACAGGGAAGTTATTGACAAAGTCTAACATTTCACAGATCCCATAAAATGGGCTTTTTAACAACATAAGAAACCAGCAAACAGAGCAGGTGTCAAAGCAAAAATGCAAACCAATTCTCATTCCTTAATTGATTTTCGCATCAAAGCTGGACGAACAACCTGGCTTGGGAGGAGCTTCATTCTTGATGAGCTTTAGGGCAATCTTGTCCACTTTTATTTCTGATTCCACGATCAAGCCAATTACCGCATTCTTAGACTTCCTCACTGCTCGGCTGATTTTCTTCTGCAAATACACAAGATCTTTGTCCACATTTTCAAATCGTCGACCTCCTTCAGTATCAATCGCCTCGACTTGATCTTACAGCACTATGACATCTCTCTTCAGAACCCTGATATCCACTTCAAAGAAAAATGGAGGGGGAGGACGAGGCAAAGGACTCAGATGATGTTTCCATGTTGATTACCAAGGACTGCTTCCCTTCCACGAAACAACAACACAGCTTCGGCTCTTTCAAGAAATTGAAAATGCACTCCTTCATTGAAATCTGGTGCCTCCTTCCCTATCTCTCCACAATTTAAAATCCTTGCGACTCAGGGTTGTAATGATCACCATAACTAAACCTTGTGTGTGATCCATTGAACTAGGCTTCACCTCACTCTTTTCACCCGGCGTCGACGAGACTTGCAAAGTAATTCGCACCGGTGAAGGGACTTTACCGTAACTATTATCAACCCAAATGGCACTTCTCCGTCCGAGTGCCGACACTTCATATGTCGGCGCACAAAAGGACATTTATGGATTGAAGGTTGCTTAAAACACTATAGATGGGCATGACATGAGATGCATTCACTATCCACCTAGCTTGCCATTTTTACCTTTTGACATGTTGATTGTTGTACGCGACTCTTTCTACAGCAACTCGCATACATACGCAACTATCTCCACAGCATATCGCGTACTGTACGCGGGTATTGTCATTGCAACCCACGTATAGATCTGTATGCGGGCTTCCCTTATAGCAACTTGTGTGTCATACGCGGGTTGCCAGTATTAATACTCGTGTACGCCTCCATTCGACATTTAATATAATAAACACAATTAATGGAGATTTGTTAAGCCTTAAACATTAAATATCTTAACTATCTCAACCTCCTCAACCTTCGAAACTGCTCTATTTTCCTAAGTAGAAATAGAGGCCTTGGGGAGGGCATTAATCAATCATACTTGGAGAGCAAAGTTATGCTGGTGGTATATCTTCAGAAGTCTTTGCACCAGCAGAACTCAAAATCCTTTGGTTGTAGAGGAGTCCTTGTTTCACGCGTTGGGTTGTACACTTATTTCATTCACTATCGTTAATAAAGAGAATCCTTATTCCAAATGCGTGTTGAATATCTTTCATGTATCATGGTTTGATGAATATTTATGATTAAGCACTCTATATTTTGTTTATCTAAGTTGTTATATATACATGTATAAGATTGTATTTGGAGGATTTGGTCTTTGCAGGTGAAGGAGGTGCATCCTTGAAAGCTTTGGAGAGGAGCAGAGTGGGAGAAGACAAAGCTTGGATCAACCGTCGTTAGTCAGGTGAGTCCATTACATCTTCCTATTTCCTTTCTGTACTTTAAAGCTGATTGTATACAAGTTTTAAGAGTATGTCGGTAACCCCAGACCCTCGGTTATAAGGGTGTTTATTCCTAAACAACAGAACTGGTGACTCCACTGGGGAGTCGAGACTGCTGTGGGTTATTTCTGTTTACCGTTTCCCAGTCTTTGCCTTCATTGTGTGTGTGCTATTTATGTCTTGGTTCATGCTCAAGGTAGTGTTTGAAGACCTTGAAAATTTTTCTTTTTATTAGAAAATTTTGTAACTGTACACGGGTTGCTCTTGCATACAGTCGCGTACAGAGGCCTGCATACGCGGGTTCCTCTCTAGGACAGTCGCGTACAGTATGCGGTTTTCCCTTACACACAGTTGCGTACAAGCCTTAGCATTTGAATTTTTGGGTTAGGGGTTGCTTGTTTTTGTCCCTTTATAAAATTTGTTTGCTAGTTGGTCTTCCTTATGAGCATTACACTGTCAGTTTGATTACCTTGTTGGCCACACCTTGTGCTTTCTTGTAAATCCCTTGAGTTCTTTTTGTTTGGATTGTCTTCTGTTCACAGCTTGAAGTGGATTTACTTGTTTGGGTTATAGGTTTAAGTGTTGGTGGTCCGAATCAGTGATCAGGGTTCTGGACACTGTATTTCCCATTCTATCTTTGGATAGTGATTGGTTTGTCACTTTCCTTTCTATGATCTTGGTGATTTCTTGTCATTGTGCCCACCCAAGCTAGGTTTCCAAGTCTTGCTTAGTTGGTTGATCCTTGGTCTTATTAATCTGTTTTACTTCACTTTGCTTACTTTATACAGTTAGTTTATCGAAGCATGCTCAATTTTTTGTGCATTTAGGTGCATAGTAGTCTTTGAGCATTTTAAAAAGTGAAAATAAAACATCTAGAAACTTTTGCATTTGATTTGCATATAGTAGTTTCGTTTTCAGTTTTTAAAGATAATCTCAAAAATTACAAAAAAATATAGTCTTAGTTTTCTTTTGCATTTATAAAAGAAAAAGAAAAAGACATGTTTGCTTTATATGCATGTAGATTAGTTTATTAGTCTAGATTGCATGGCATATCATTGTTTTTGAAAAAATAAAAAGAATTTGTTCTTTTGTGGCTTCTAAGTTTCTACTTGGAAAAGAAAGAGAATGCTTTTTGCTTTTTGCATTTCATTTCTCTTTGCTTAGTCGTTTTGTTTCAACTTTGAGTCAAAACACCAAATAAGTTTCATGCCATTTACCCTCTAACTAAAAACAACCCTTAAAATAAACGATATAATTTAAAAATTATTAGTAAGTTTTATTTTATAGGGTCATACACCAACTAGCTTAGGCTAGACTTGTGGACTAGGGAGTTTTAACTCTCCACAAGTATTTAAATCTCAGATGTAGTTGGCCAACCACTAGGTAAACCCTTTTATGTGTTGATGTATCTGGGAAGCTCCTCTCAAACGGGAGTTAAGCACAAGGCCGTGCGGAGACTTGGACTGAGGAGATAACCCTCTGATTCCTTGTTGAAACATAAACCAGGGATTTTATGTATCTGGGGATTCTATCCTAGACAGAGTTTCAGGCTCAGCTACCCTACCCATGTGTACGAACCAGGCTTGCGACTGTCCCCCCAGACTGTCAATATAGTTAAGGTAGCCTTTAGTCTCTTTGACATCTAGGGTTCATACACAGGTACACCGGAAGGCTATTTTTGGTTGACCTTGGATGGGCTTGGAAGGCAACCCTGGTAGAAGGTGTGGAAGGGCGGTGGGTGATTCCTTTTCTTATGCCTAAGAACATCTACAAGGACACTAAGCAACTGTCTATCGGCTTTCTTTTGGAAAGCATATCTTATACCTGTTTGTCTATTTGGCTTTAGGAATTTTTTAGTGAGTGTTGTGTGGCTTGTCTGTACTTAGTCTGCCTTCAGGTGTGTGCTTGGTACTTTTGGTTTCTTGTTGACCTCGAACTTTGTCTTCTTGTTTGAAACTATGGCTAACACCCCTTTGAACACCAACCAAGAGATCCCCATGCAGGGAAGTCCTTGTACTATTCATCTCACAGGAAATGTTGGTGTTCCTTTGATGGCCACCTTAAATCTACTTGGATTCACCCTAGGGCTACCGGTGTGGTTGTTTTCCACTCCAACTACCCTGAATGCTCCTGATGCTTCTCAAGTAAGCTCCTTATTTCAAGGTCATCAAAACATTGATCCCCCGTCACCTGTAGTTAATTCTCCTACTCCTTCTACCTCATGCGGTGAAAGTACTGATACTAGTAACCGATAGTCTAAAAGGAGTAAAAGAAGAAGGAATAGGAAGAAGGCACATAAGAAAGGGGGCACCCGTTCAACCTCTATAGGTCATGTTGAACCCAGTCTCTCAGCCTCTGCGAGCCATGCTGGGGGAAGTCTCTCAACCTCTGCAAGACATGCTAGGGGCAGTCTCTCAGCCTCTGTACTTCATGCTGGGGGAAGTCTCTCACCCTCTGTACTTCATGCTGAAGACAATTCGTCAGCCACTGCAAGTCATGTTGACACTGTTGAAAAGACTACCCATTCAAAACACAAGCCCAAGTTTCCTTGTAAGATTTGTGAGGGAGACCACCTTACTTATAAATTCCCTTCTATTGAAGAGGTAAGAAGAGTTTGGTTTCATGGTCATCCCATTTTTGAACAACCTATAGTTTCTCAAAACCCTACTCAATCGTTGGTTGATCAAGCGATCGAACCAATCTCAGATTTGGTTGATTCCACTCTTCTTTCGGAGAGTGATCCTGATGTGATTGAACCAATGTCATATTTGGTCAATCCCACTCTCCCTACGGTGAGTGACTTTGATGAAGCGATTGAATCGATTTCATTATCTATCAATCCTACTCTTGCTTTGGAGAGTGAAGTGTCTACCAGTCACATTTTCTTCACTGCCAGTTCAGAACTTACAGAACAAGGGGGCACTGAACTCGCTTTGGATCAACCCCCAACAAGCTCTCAGATTGCTTCCTTTGATTGGGATAGCCTAGTTGAGCCGCACCTTCCTTCTAATGCACCTTTCTAGATAAAGGTCAAAGTTGAATCATACACGATTGCTCATTGTATTGTTGATGAAGGAGCCTCAGTTAGTATTTTGTCTACTCATGCTTGGCGAGGCATGGGATCTCCCAGCCTTGTGTCGACTACTAGTCAGTTTATGGTGTTTGATAGAAGAACTTGTATAGCCTTGGGAATTATTGCTCAAACACCTATTACTTTGGGTGGGAAGACTGTCTTAGTTGACTTCATGGTGATAGAAGACCCCTTGGACTTCAATATGCTCCTCAGACATGATTATGTCTATGCCATGCAAGATCTGGTGTCAACATTCTTTCGTGTGATGTACTTTAATCATGGCGAAGAAATTGTAACCATTGATCAGTTGGATTTTCTTGATCCGTCTCCTGACCCGACTAGAGACCAGGTCTTTCCTTTATTGATTCCCAGTGTTTCTATAGACACTACCCCGCCACAGGTGAGCTATGTGGCCTCATCTCCTTTGTGTTCAATTGCTACTAAGAAGCAGCCTTTCTTTTCATGCTTACCTTCTTGGTACTTGGTCTCAATAGTTGACCATGTGATTCATCCTATACAAACTGTGGAGCCCGCTCCTCACTCTATCGATCCATTTGAAATTTTAGACATGTGTCCTATCTCGGATGATCTCCTTCCTTCGGATGAAGTCTTCCTAGAGTATTTGATACAGTTTAACCTTCTTTTGGATGTTGGTTCAGTTGTGACTATGTCTAACCTTGATTTTCCTAGTAAGCCTGATTTTCTCATGGATCAGTCTTCTTTTGTTGGTCTTGTTGAGTTTTTGGACTCTCCTTTCGAACAGCAAGTCAGTGATCCCGATGAGTTTGATTTTTCTTATGAATTTTTCAACTCCTGTGATACTGAGTTTGTTCCTACAGACTCTATCTCCCTTGTTGATTTTTTCTCTCCTTCTGAGGTTGATCTTACTGATTATAAACCCTCGATCCTTGGTTCTATAGAATCTTTTTCAGTCGATTCTGCCTTGACTTTACCTTTTGTAGAAGATAGCAAAGTCACATGTGTTTCTTCCAAAGTGACCTACATCGTATCTTTTCTTCTGAATATGATCCTCATGTTCTTGTTTCTTGGAGACAGGATTTGTAGTTGGATTTGCAACTGTTTACTAGGCTCACCTTGTTGTTCAAGTTGTAATTGCATTTGCATGTGCCCTGCTCACACTTGTGAGCCTGATGTTGGCTTCCATGCTTTTAGCTCATTGTATAATCCCTCATCTTTGTTCTCATCATCGCTAAGCCTTGTATCATTTTTCCTTTGCAACTTAACACCTTTTACCTTGAGGAGATGTTCCCCCAGTGTCTTTATCTTTCTCATATTCCTTGCATTATGCATAGGTTTGTTCCTCACGCTTGGAACTAGTTTCGTTTTCCCCTGACACTCGTCTCCTCGCATTTAGAGCATTCTTTCTTCTCTCCTTTGAGCTCGTTAAAAACAGTAAGGAGGCCGCGAGTTGACTTTTTCAGACTCGTTAAAACTTCACGGGAAAGATTTTGAGTTTCTTTAGGCCCAGGTCTAACTCCTCAAAATAGACTTGACTGCCTAGTAAACTTGTCCATTCAGGCTCGTTAAGAATATGTGAATGGGCATCCACATTGGTGGTAGGTTATCACTTTCTCAGACCATGTGGAATAATACGAGAAAGGAACACTCTCTTTGATTTAGAATTGAGAAGAGTATTCTCAGGCATAGGTTTATCACTTTTCCGGACCTGAGGGACTAAACTTATGGAAAAGGAACCCCCAGTATGAGCTTAGTTTTCTCTTTTTCGTGCTCTGGACCAAAACATGAAAAATATTTTGAGTGTACTTTATGTCTTTTTCATGCTCGTTAGACCCTAAAGAACAAAGCATCAAGTTTACTGTTGTAAGCCCCATTTCTCATAATCAAATGGATCTTTCCGAGTGATCTTTCCTTCCTTCACACTCGTAAATCTCAAGCTATATGTTGCTTTTGAAGGAGCATTGGGTAGGTGGTAATTTAACTTTTTCAGACCTTCCTGAATAAGTATGAAAAAGGTGCGCCTTACTTCTTCAGAAGCTAAGAGAGTTCTTCTATGGTTTGTTTTATACTTTTTCGACCTGATCCACCTTTGTAATATACGTGGTTTTGTACCTGTATTATATGATGTAATCACACATTTGTAAAGGAGCTAGTGTTCCAGTATATTGAACATAGCATCCTCAGATATGACTTTGTATATGACATTATTATGTATTTGTTTCAGATACTACGTCTGCTCCATTGGATTTCTGAGTTCTCCAAAGATAAAGATTATAATGTATTTCGGCTATCGCTTCCTTCTAACCTCACACATTAGGGGGCATCTGTTATCAACCCAAATGGCACTTCTCTGTTCGAGTGCTAACACTTCATATGTCGGCACACAAAAGGACATTTATGGATTGAAGGTTGCCTAAAACACTATAGATGGGCATGACATGAGATGCATTCACTATCCACCTAGCTTGACATTTTTACATTTTTACATGCTGATTGTTGTATGCAACTCTTTCCACAACAACTCGCATACATACAAGACTATCTCCATAGCATATCGCGTATTGTATGCGGGTATTGTCATTGCAACCTGCATACAGATCTGTACGCGGGCTTCCCTTATAGCAACTCACGTATCATACACGGGTTTCCAGTATCAATACTCGCGTACGCCTCCATTCGACATTTATAATAATAAAAATTATTAATGGAGATTTGTTAAGCCTTAAACATTAACTATCTTAACTGTCTCAACCTCCTCAACCTTCGAAACTGCTCTATTTTCCTAATTATAAATAGAGGCCTTGGGGAGGGCATCTTGGGGAGGGAATCAATCAATCATACTTGGAGAGTAAAGTTATGCTAGTGGTATATCTTTAGAAGTCTTTGTAGCAGCAGAACTCAGAATCCTTTGGTTGCAGAGGAGTCCTTGTTTTAGGCGTTGGGTTGTACACTTATCTCATTCACTATCATTAATAAAGAGAATCCTTATTCCAAATGTGTGTTGAATATATTTCATGTATCATGGTTTGATGAATATTTATGATTAAGCACTCTATATTTTGTTTATCTAACTTGTTATATATACATGTATAAGATTGTATTTGGAGGATTTGCTCTTTGCAGGTGAAGGAGGTGCATCCTTGAAAGCGTTGGAGAGGAGCAGAGTGGGAGAAGACAAAGCTTGGATCAACCGTCGTTAGTCAGGTGAGTCCATTACATCTTCCTATTTCCTTTTTGTACTTTCAAGCTGATTTTCTGCAAGTTTTAAGAGTGCGTTGGTAACCCCAGACCCTCGGTTATAAGGGTGTTTATTCCTGAACAACAGTAACCAACATTAATACCTCTCTTTCTGTAATGTCCCCGGTAGCACCATCAACGTAAATCGTGGAAAAGATGGGTTATTTATTTATTTATTTATGTTTTTCCTTGTGTTTTAAATCCCATCATCCATAGGACCTAATATATATATAGCCTCTTTAGGATACACCAAAAACTCACATCTGATACCTCGGGATTCCCTGCTTAAAAATCTAGTCATACTAGATTGCAATATTAACAAATATCACCTTTAAGTGCAACATAAAGTGTTATCAATAGACAAACCTTCTCCTGAATTATTTTCCTTATGGGTTTCGTTTACGGTTACACCCTCCCAAGTTAATCACCATCTCTATAATACTCTTTTAACCAAACTACATCAGCGATTTCTTTTCTTAGGAGTTTGATAGCAACCTCCTTGTATAATAGTCTGAAAATGGTTCTTAATAAAACAACAACTTATGTACATTACTTATGTGATTATAAGTTCATCGACAACACCACAACTTTAAGTGCTTACTTATGCCCCATTTGCTTCATTTTAGCATGGACAAAAACATAAACATACCCATGATACTCATTCATTTAGTTGTTCATTCACCAAGAATAACGTAGCCAATCCATCCTCCTTTTCAATGCAAGAACTATTTCCTTTTGAACACTTATATTTGAAATTTGCTGAATGGGCTTAAACCTACTAAAAGTAACATGGTGGGTTAGTTCCCTGACTTAAAGAATCAACCAAGTGAAACTTATTCCCTGCAAACCCCTCTAATCAAACATTTACCAATACTTAACAAGTTAGGAAGGAACCTTAGGAATAAATTTTACTTCACATATAAACAAGTTGTTTCATGTTCATCAAAAACGATCTTTATGTTGTTAGGCTGTCCACTTATTGAAAACCTCCAAATTATTAATCCTTTTAAGTACCACAGACTCTTTCCAAGAGAAAACAATCCATACCTTTTTACAAGCATTCAACACGTTCCACTTCCGTATTCAGTCTTGCTATGTGTTTGCAACGTTATTGAATTAATTATGACAATATATACAACCATAATTTGTAGAAAAATTGTTTATGGATTCCTTTCTCGTATTTATGCTACTCACCTTCCTAAGGAATGAAGTAAAGAGAATACACCTAGCAAACAGATTTTCATAGATTACAAGTTTACATGCCATAGCCCTTTTAACTTAAGGACTATCCAATTCTTATTTCTAAATTACACAGAACATGAGGGGTGCACTTTCATGTGTCTTTTTATGGCATACATTCACCATTTTAAATCCAATAGAAAATCAATCATATTGATGCAATATCATAAAACATACCACTGTTTACACATTCATTTCTATAGTGCTTTAAAGAGCTTAGTGTGCAGAATGAACAACATGATTGCCATCCTTGTTTATTTTTCATATAGTATTAACTCAAGTAATGACAACACCTTGTACACATAAAACAATACAGGGAAAATGAAAACGATACAGGAAAATGAACACATGGTACAAAAACAAGAAGAACAACAATATACGTGGTTCGCCCAACCCCAGGGCTACGTCCACCAAAATGGTCATGGCACGTGACATCTATTATAATAAAAAATTTACAATCTACAACCACATCGTGGCCATAAATTCTTTCCATTTACCTCGTGTTAACCTCATAGACTCTTTTGCCGACAGGATTTTCAACTATTTAGTACTAGTGTAAGACTGTAACCTTTAACCATTTATTAACAGGTAGAAAATGCAACTTTTAAGCATTTCTGAAATCGGGTAAAAGTGTGTCCTGAATTTCAATCATTTCATTTCAGTATCTTACGCATGAATACTAGATACTCCTCCATATTGAAGGTAAGCCGTCCTTACTCAAAATATGGAATCCAGCTAATTTAATTCAGTGCTCATGCACGAAAGCAATCATTTCAAATATTCATAGGGGAAAAATACAACCTACTTGTACTAACACATAATCGTGCATGCCAAGGTGGATCTAATATCAGGGGGGGGGGGGCTTCGGCTTTTAGTTTACAGCCCACGACTGACACTAGAACATCAAGAATCCAAAGGTCAAGAACCATGCTCGGAGGTTTAAACCTTACTCCTGACCTCCACGCAGAGATAAAACATATACCACGAATAGGCATCTAAAACGGTGGGTGTTTTCTTGACACCATATAGCTAATTCATAATATTAAGCGATAAAAGAGGTCGTGTACAGAATGCTATCTTCTACCCTTCTACATAGCTTATGTGCCAAATAAAACACCATAACAATAAACAAATAAACTAAGAACTGGCCCGAAAGTGTATGTAAAATACAGGATCGTCGATTCGTCCCTGGATGGTGCCCACTGCTATAAGTAGAGAAACATTCAGGGCGCGTTCCGTAGTGGCTATAAGTACTGGGACGCAGACCCAATTGATAAATAGCGTAGATACAGTCACTATAAAATCATCAGCCACATAGAAATCTATCGCGTGGGTGTACTTCAACATGGAAGGCTGGCAACCGCTACTTGTACCAGTTTGGATCCTATACAATCCAAAATGTTGTGCGTCTATTAGGTGGGAGGGGTTACATGATTTTTCTGGGTAGTGAAAACAAAGGAATATATCCGAAGTATTCCGATGCGCTAACCTGCTCGGATAATTTTGGAGGGTACAACGAGGATCCACACAGTCATATCGTGATTGCAAACACAGCACTTGGATAAAATTAAAACAACAACCAGGGCTTAGGATCCCTACGCTCAGACCCAGTCGACTGTCCCCGGAAAAAGGTAGAATCCGAGGAACCCACTCAACGTCAATGCTGCATCAAGCCCAAAATAAAACGATGGTGCTTGGATTACCCATATCAAGGACCATTTCAGCCACAGACACGAAACAACCATCATTTCCATCACCGAGAGGCTAAGGCCAAACACATGCCTTTCACGACAGAATCTCAATCAAGACGCTGGATTATAGAACAACAAAATAAAACACCCACAGGTTTTGACTAAGGCTGTTGGGATTTAAGCCCAACACTCCACCACCAAGGCTGTGCACATACTGGCTTCGGAAAATTATATGGTTCAGCTCATGGCAAAAAAAATACACATGCATGCTTTGGATAAAAATAAAAAAATAAAAGGGGGCTTAGATCCAAGTTTTTCTTTAGCAGGGCAAGATATTGGGCTCCCTAACTCAGAGCACCCAGTACATGCATGACAGTCAAAACACATATAAGATCATGCATATCAGCTAAAAAAACAGAACCGATTGACTTTAAGAACCATACCTCTTATGGGTGAGAAAAGAAACGCACCCTGACCCAGCTTGCCAAAAATCCGAACAACTACATTCGACACTTCCATGTGTGTGCATTCCACTTGCAACTCCTTTGCTGGTTGCCCCACTGTAGAGAACGACTTCCCTTTGAAAAGTAGCAAAACTCTCTGCTCTCTTCCCCCCCCTACTCAGGATTATAACCCAGTTAAATAACCCTAAAATAGATTCCCCCTACGAGGAAACGACATAATACCTTTCCTTAAATCACTCTTCTCGACGAAGGAAAGAGCAAGAGTGGTTTCCTTTATTCACTTCTCCCATGAAGGAGAGGAATCATTACCTTCCTTTATTTGCCTTTCCTTACAAAGGAAAGAAATAATTTCCCTCTTTTGCTCGCTCTTTCCCATGAAGGAAAGAGATATTCCTTCCTTTATCTATAATCACCACAAACCAAAATAGGTTTTTTTTGCATTCTTCAAGTAATTGAATTTAATAAAGCACTTCGCTTAGGAATTTTGTTTTAGTCTTCTGTAATCCCCATGATCACTAGACTATAATTATTGAGTTTTCTATACTCGCTTGGTTATGCTAGTCAATAGGGAGTATGGATTTTATTTGCAAAGGGTAGTATTTTGTTCCTTCTAATAAAGGATGATCTATACATGTTTGTACATGTATTTATGTATATAGAGTGTAGTTGGTGTATATTCTTTGATTAGATTGTGTCCATGCCGTCAGTCTCGTAAGTTTACTGCTTAAGTCAGTTTCGTAAGTTTACTGCTTAGGCAATTAATATTTATATCCAGGTCTCGCTTCTGGTGGGGCCTTGGCCTTGAGCTCCTCACCAAAGCAATTACAATAACTATTCATAATTACAAGGTATTTGGGGGTATGTGGGAGGGACATTAGATCCTCCTCCCCTTAAAACAACACCGTCCTCGGTGTTCATGACTTCAGCCGGTCTTCTTCTCCTCATGATCTACGCCTTTCCTGTTCTGACCTTTCCGGACCTCTTCTCAAGTTTCCCATCGTTCAAGACCTGCAGTTTTCCTACAGCAAGTTTTGGGTCTAGCCCACCATTTCTTCAGTACAACATGTACAAAATTGTAATTCAACAAAACATATGCCATAGATTCTTTTGCATTGTAATACTCTACAATTTTCTATCAATCATTTTCATAATGCAAATACAACATGATTACTACCCTTTTCCTTTGGTTTTATCTCCAACATTTGGTCAAATAGGTCGCCCTCTACCTGAGGAACCATTTTTCACATTAAGCAATGTAACAGTGTTTTGGAAAGGTCATTTAACATGTTTTTCACGTTCGTTAAGTTTTTTTTTTCCAAACTCCCTTGAGTTTCTTTTTCCTTTTCTGGTGTGGACTTACAATAATTCTGAGGTTACTTTCCTCAGTGACATCAGATAGCGTCCTATCTTTCCATATGTCCAAAATTTTTGCCTAGGTCTTTTGCCACACCCCATGCCTAACACCAATGTGCTCACACGGCAATCACTTGCCTAACACCATTGTGCTCCTGCAGCATGTATGCCTAACACTAGTGTGCTCACGCGGCAATCATTGCCTAACACCACTGTGCTCCTGCAGCATGTATGCCTAACACAAGTGTGCTCACGCGGAAATCACTTGCCTAACACTACGGTGCTCCCACGGCATCCTTTTTTTTTTGTATAAACTTTAACATTGATTGTTGTAACACACATTCCATGGTGCCTACATGACTTTATTGTCATTGTCCCGATTCATAATTCAACTTACATGGTCAGTCAAAGCATTCAAAAATGCCAATAATCAAGTTATGAGAGTTTCATACTTTGCATCGATTTTTAATCGTCATTCATGAGTTACATATCCTTGTAAACAAAACAAGAATTAGTCCTTACTCCTTTTCTGAGCAATTGAGCGTAACTTACATACAAAGGTAGATTTATATACCATAATGTACTTCGATGTAGCAATGGTCATAATCTCGGTGAAGCCTGCAATGTTAGTATGCAACAACATCCTCCAGTTAGCCCTTCTTTATAAAGGAAAAATCGAGGTTCGACAATTACATTAAGTAAAACAATACCCATACTTAACCTCCTTATCTATGGAAACAAATATTTTCTAACGGTCGGCTCCAGCCGATAGTGTTCCTGGCCTATCCTGCCATGTTAGCATGTAACATTATACAGCATTCATCAACTCATTTATTTTCTAACATCAATATATTTAGATAAGCAAATCCATATAGGCTCTTAAAATGCTAACCTTGACATCATCCAAGCAACAATAATGTTATCAATTTCTTAATGGTTTTTTTTTCTTTAAATCACAAGATTACCAACAAGATCCTTCAATCTAGCACTAGGACCAATTCTAGGGTTCTTGTTGGAATTTACAATCCAACAAATAGTCTATTTGTCTACTAGATCAGTACCCAAAAATGAAAGTACCATCCATGGGATAATCAAAACACAAGACAGTTCAAGATCAAAACTCAAATCCAAGCACAAGGGCCCAATCCTAGAACATTCACAATATAAGAGCACGACTTTAGCAATTATGACGCTGGTACTTGTAACTATACAAAAACTTTTCGGTATGTAAAACATCATTCACCAATCTCCAAAACATCCCTATCAAGATCAACATAGATCGAGATGTACATTCGCCAATCTGTCTCTTTAAGGATTTTTCAATGCACAATCCAACAATGTCAGGATTCAAAAGAGGTACTGTGGGACTTGCATTTATATTTGCACTTAAGCAATAGGTTTTAGAAACACAAAACTTCAATACCTCTATTACTGGATATTTTTACCACAAAAATCATTATTAACTTTCAATCCTCCATTTTACTACTAGGTGGAGAAATGTGTCAAGCATTCTTTAAGCTTCCAATCAGATCCTTAATATTCACATCGCAAGGGAGGAGATTAAGTGTCAAAAGAAAACTCATCAAATAATTCATATTTCACTTAATATAATTTCAGCAACCAAGTTTAGAATTGATACCTGATTAAATTTGGAAACCAAATAAGGATTCTAATCTCAATACTCAACCACAAGGTCAAATGGATTTCATATATCAGTAGCAATTCGAAAAGTATCCAGCAAATTTCAATGGGCAATAAACTCAGAAAGGAAACAAATGATTGAATGCAAGGTTGTTGGAGGATTCACGGCATTCACTTTCAATACACGATGATTTAGATAACAAAACAATTATTCAATAGTGCTAATGCCCAAGGAGAATTACAAAGGGAACAAACCTTCCCATGTACACATAAACCTAGTTCAGATGTGTGACTCGGTTGTCATCAAACCACCCATCATGTTACGATGAGTAGATCATCCACATGCCTTTGTGGAATTTATTTGTTCATGGTTTCGCATGCAACCCCAAGTGTAAAGAGGTGCTTCTATGTTAGTATTCCTAACATTTATTTAATAAAGTTTGTACTTGTATAGATTTTGACAGTACAACATATGCTTTTAACATTGCTTAACTGATGCTTTAAATCCCTTTTTACTATGTGTGATAGTTTTGCGGCTAATCTCATACAGTTACTCCTAAGAAATCATCTCATCAGGTTTCCATTTTAATAGTTTCCTTACTATCCTCAAGGGACTCAGGTGAGTTATGTATGTGGGTTATGTATCTATACTATAATTCCCCCAACTTGATACCTCTACGACTTGGATTATATTCTGATGAGCCACTTACATTTTCAATTAATGAACCCCTAATCAAGTAGGGAAGACTTACAATCAAAATTCAATCAGCATTAGCTCTTTACGAATTAGGTAACCCTTTTAATGCTATTTTCTGACAACATTATTTACTGTGTAACCTATCGCAATTTTTCCACACATATTAGTTCAGTTACAACCAATTCAACTATGAATCTCAAATCCCACATTACTATTATAATAGGAACTACTATAGAACTTTCGACGACCACGAGTTTGACCAAGAAGACTTCTATAGCTCTTTAAGGTCTATTGGGGCAACCCAAAATAGAGACGAAGTAATCGTCTTAGCTAGTTGTAAACATATTCGTACATGATCAAGGGAATAACTAGATACCTGTGTACTTACATGCTCGGGTCTCACCTTGAGCTGACAAGGTATTGGGTCATCTTTGTCGTAATTTTCGGGCCAATGTTCCTGCCTCCCCTGCACAACTCCGAAGGTCAGTAACCATATAGTTCCAAAGTAAAACATGTAGGAGCATTTTGAGCCCAATTAGGCCCAAGTGTTTCAACTCCGGCTCTGATACCATATGTAATGTCCCCGGTAGCACCATCAACGTAAATCGTGGAAAAGATGGGTTATTTATTTATTTATTTATTTATTTATGTTTTTCCTTGTGTTTTAAATCCCACCATCCATAGGACCTAATATATATACAGCCTCTTTAGGATACACCAAAAACTCACATCTGTTACCCCGGGATTCCATGCTTAAAAATCTAGTCATACTAGATTGCAATATTAACAAATATCACCTTTAAGTGCAACATAAAGTGTTATCAATAGACAAACCTTCTCCCGAATTATTTTCCTTATGGATTTCGTTTACGGTTACACCCTCCCAAGTTAATCACCATCTCTATAATACTCTCTTAACCAAACTACATCAGCGATTTCTTTTCTTAGGAGTTTGATAGCAACCTCCTTGTATAATAGTCTGAAAATGGTTCTTAATAAAACAACAACTTATATACATTACTTATGTGATTGTAAGTTCATCGACAACACCACAACTTTAAGTGCTTACTTATGCCCCATTTGCTTCATTTTAGCATGGACAAAAACATAAACATACCCATGATACTCATTCATTTAGTTGTTCATTCACCAAGAATAACGTAGCCAATCCATCCTCCTTTTCAATGCAAGAACTATTTCCTTTTGAACACTTATATTTGAAATTTGCTGAATGGGCTTAAACCTACTAAAAGTAACATGGTGGGTTAGTTCCCTGACTTAAAGAATCAACCAAGTGAAACTTATTCCCTGCAAACCCCTCTAATCAAACATTTACCAATACTTAACAAGTTAGGAAGGAACCTTAGGGATAAATTTTACTTCACATATAAACAAGTTGTTTCATGTTCATAAAAAACGATCTTTATGTTGTTAGGCTGTCCACCTATTGAAAACCTCCAAATTATTAATCCTTTTAAGTACCACAGACTCTTTCCAAGAGAAAACAATCCATACCTTTTTACAAGCATTCAACACGTTCCACTTCCGTATTCAGTCTTGCTATGTGTTTGCAACGTTATTGAATTAATTATGACAATATATACAACCATAATTTGTAGAAAAATTGTTTATGGATTCCTTTCTCGTATTTCTGTTACTCACCTTGCTAAGGAATGAAGTAAAGAGAATACACCTAGCAAACAGATTTTCATAGATTACAAGTTTACACGCCATATCCCTTTTAACTTAAGGACTATCCAATTCTTATTTCTAAATTACACGGAACATGAGAGGTGCACTTTCATGTGTCTTTTTATGGCATACATTCACCATTTTAAATCCAATAGAAAATCAATCATATTGATGCAATATCATAAAACATACCACTGTTTACACATTCATTTCTATAGTGCTTTAAACAGCTTAGTGTGCAGAATGAACAACATGATTGCCTTCCTTGTTTATTTTTCATATAGTATTAACTCAAGTAATGACAACACCTTGTACACATGAAACAATACAGGGAAAATGAAAACAATACAGGAAAATGAACACATGGTACAAAAACAAGAAGAACAACAATATACGTGGTTCGCCCAACCCCAGGGCTACGTCCACCAAAACGGTCACGGCACGTGACATCTATTATAATAAAAAATTTACAATCTGCAACCACATCGTGGCCATAAATTCTTTCCATTTACCTCGTGTTAACCTCATAGACTCTTTTGCCGACAGGATTTTCAACTATTTAGTACTAGTGTAAGACTGTAACCTTTAACCATTTATTAACAGGTAGAAAATGCAACTTTTAAGCATTTCTGAAATCGGGTAAAAGTGTGTCCTGAATTTCAATCATTTCATTTCAGTATCTTACGCATGAATACTAAATACTCCTCCATATTGAAGGTAAGCCGTCCTTACTCCAAATATGGAATTCAGCTAATTTAATTCAGTGCTCATGCACGAAAGCAATCATTTCAAATATTCATAGGGGAAAAATACAAACTACTTGTACTAACACATAATCGTGCATGCCAAGGTGGATCTGATATCAGGGGGGGAGCTTCGGCTTTTAGTTTACAGCCCACGACTGACACTAGAATATCAAGAATCCAAAGGTCAAGAACCATGCTCGGAGGTTTAAACCTTACTCCTGACCTCCACACAGAGATAAAACATATACCACAAATAGGCATCTAAAACGGTGGGTGTTTTCTTGACACCATATAGCTAATTCATAATATTAAACGATAAAAGAGGTCGTGTACAGAATGCTATCTGCTACCCTTCTACATAGCTTATGTGCCAAATAAAACACCATAACAATAAAAAAATAAACTAATATCTGGCCCGAAAGTGTATGTAAAATATAGGATCGCCGATTCGTCCCTGGATGGTGCCCACTGCTATAAGTAGAGAAACATTCAGGGCACGTTCCGTAGTGGCTATAAGTACTGGGACGCAGACCCAATTGATAAACAGCGCAGATACAGTCACTATAAAATCATCAGCCACATAGAAATCTATCGCGTGGGTGTACTTCAACATGGAAGGCTGGCAACGGCTACTTGTACCGGTTTGGATCCTATACAATCCAAAACGTTGTGCGTCTATTAGGTGGGAGGGGTTACATGATTTTACTGGGTAGTGAAAACAAAGGAATATATTCGAAGTATTTCGACGCGCTAACCTACTCGGATAATTTTGGAGGGTACAACGAGGATCCACACAGTCATATCGTGATTGCAAACACAGCACTTGGATAAAATTAAAACAACAACCAGGGCTTAGGATCCCTACGCTCAGACCCAGTCGACTGTCCCCGGAAAAAGGTAGAATCCGAGGAACCCACTCAACGTCAATGCTGCATCAAGCCCAAAATAAAACGATGGTGCTTGGATAACCCATATCAAGGACCATTTCAGCCACAGACACGAAATAGCCATCATTTCCATCACCGACAGGCTAAGGCCAAACACATGCCTTTCACAACAGAATCTCAATCAAGACGCTGGATTATAGAACAACAAAATAAAACACCCACAGGTTTTGACTAAGGCTGTTGGGATTTAAGCCCAACGCTCCACCACCAAGGCTGTGCACATACTGGCTTCGGAAAATTATATGGTTCAGCTCATGGCAAAAAAAATACACATGCATGCTTTGGATAAAAATAAAAAAATAAAAGGGGGCCTAGATCCAAGTTTTTCCTTAGCAGGGCAAGATATTGGGCTCCCTAACTCAGAGCACCCGGTACATGCATGACAGTCAAAACACATATAAGATCACGCATATCAGCTAAAAAAACAGAACCGGTTGACTTTAAGAACCATACCTCTTATGGGTGAGAAAAGAAACGCACCCTGACCCAGCTTGCCAAAAATCCGAACAACTACATTCGACACTTCCATGTGTGTGCATTCCACCTGCAACTCCTTTGCTGGTTGCCCCACTGTAGATAACGACTTCCCTTTGAAAAGTAGCAAAACTCTCTGCTCTCTTCCCCCCCCTACTCAGGATTATAACCCAGTTAAATAACCCTAAAATAGATTCCCCCTACGAGGAAACGACATAATACCTTTCCTTAAATCACTCTTCTCCACGAAGGAAAGAGCAAGAGTGGTTTCCTTTATTCGCTTCTCCCATGAAGGAGAGGAATCATTACCTTCCTTTATTTGCCTTTCCTTACAAAGGAAAGAAATAATTTCCCTCTTTTGCTCGCTCTTTCCCATGAAGGAAAGAGATATTCCTTCCTTTATCTATAATCACCACAAACCAAAATAGGTTTTTTTTTGTTGCATTCTTCAAGTAATTGAATTTAATAAAGCACTTCGCTTAGGAATTTTTTTTTAGTCTTCTGTAATCCCCATGATCACTAGACTATAATTATTGAGTTTTCTATACTCGCTTGGTTATGCTAGTCAATAGGGAGTATGGCTTTTATTTGCAAAGGGTAGTATTTTGTTCCTTCTAATCAAGGATGATCTATACATGTTTGTACATGTATTTATGTATATAGAGTGTAGTTGCTGTATATTCTTTGATTAGATTGTGTCCAGGCCGTCAGTCTCGTAAGTTTACTGCTTAAGTCAGTTTCGTAAGTTTACTGCTTAGGCAATTAATATTTATATCCAGGTCTCGCTTCTGGTGGGGCCTTGGCCTTAAGCTCCTCACCAAAGCAATTACAATAACTATTCATAATTACAAGGTATTTGGGGGTATGTGGGAGGGACATTACACTTTCCATCCAGCATGTGACCACGTGCAAGCCCAACTACACATGCCCTGTCAACTAAGGAACGCACATCAAGGGCCTAGGAGAGGAGGGCCTACGGGGATTGCGGCACCCCAATCCTAGCCCCAGTCCTATGGGAGAGAACAATAGTTGTTAATCCCATTAATTAATAATGTTTCGAGGCCTAGGGTGGCTCCCAAGTTCTCTTCTAGATCAGCCTCTTTGTTATGTCGCCTCAAAACATGAAAGAATTTGATTTTAAGGAAAGATAGGGAAAGGATCTTGATATTTTTTATCAGGTGCTTGAGATGCATTTGGTTAGGTAGAGAGTCCTCAACCATGGCTTGAATAACTATTCTCAAGTCTCCTAGAATTGTGAGCTTGGTGATACCTTGATTCTTGGCAATCTAGAGTCCCTAACAAAGAGCCAGGGCCTCAGCAATATTGTTAATTTCTGAGCCTATTCCCCAGGTGAATTTGGTTTCCAAATGTCCTTCCAGGGTGAAGAAACTCCCCCCCCCTTGCCATCCCCGTTCAATAGTTCTCATATATTATTTACTTCATAGTTATGAAAAAACATAATGAAACATTCAAATTATTGTAGATACAATTATTGAAATTAATTGCATAGCATTTATGATGAACTTTAACAGAAACAAACAACATTTATCCAAAGTGTAATATCATCATATATATTAATTTTCCATGAAAAGATCATCAACAACTTCCAATATATATAAATTGGAAATATAATAACAATAACATTAGCATTATCTTTCATCAAAAGAAGTGAAATTATTAAACATCGTCGCATCAATAACCTATCATACAGATCATCATATTAAGGTTAAAATATATATATATATATATAGTGAAAATACCAATATCACAAGAAATATTTGTTTTGATAGATTCATATCTAGAAAATTCAAAATTATCAAGAGTAATCAAAGTTTATATGTCAACATGAATCCACCATAAAAATCAAAATGACCTAATATGTAATATGAACTTGGATAATCACAAAAATAAAAATTTGTGTCTAGTAGCATGGAGAAAGCCAAAAACATCCACAATCTCAATAGCATCATCATCATCATCATCATCCTCATCTATTCCAACATCATATCCATCATCATTGTCGTTTGATCCATTTGTATCATTATCATCAATATCTTTCTCTGGCACATCAATCCTTTGGTCATGTGATATGTTAAATTTTGAAAGAAATCATCACATGAGTATTATAAAGTGCGGTGAAAATGGAAACTTGAAAATAATCAATGCATGATGGTCGTAAATTGCAGTAAAAATGGAAATGTGGTTTCATTTTACTTGATATGACAAAAAGAACAAATGGAAGATAAAAGAATCTATTACAAAATAGCCTTGGAAGTTATACATTTTGAATGCCCACCCTAAAAACCTTTCATTCATAACCAATCTAGTTCCTTACTTTATCTACAACACTGCCTACCACATCCTTTATAAAGGAACCAAAACATTCATTACAACACATCTAGGAAGGGAACCAAAACATTCATTACAACACATAGGCATCAGTCTTGGAGATTGTCTCTACTGGTTTGAATGGTAACAATATATTCTTTGGAAGGGATGCACTCTCTATCCATAATCCTCTAATCCGCAGGGTTCTGTAATTGATTGCATTGAAACTCTTGTGATCTCCTTGAATTGATTAGCTCTTGAGGAGATAATTAAATCACCACACACACTTGAAGTAAGGATTGTGACTGAAACAAAGGAAACATTTTGTTTCAGACAAAGATAAAAATTTCAAACATATCTATACTCACATCACAATTGAAATCCTCTTTAAGAACACTATTATATTTTCTTAGATAATCATTTAAAAGAAAATATTATTGTTAGGCCAGCAATATGTTTTCATAAGGATCATAGATGTTCACCTCAAAGAAGACTTCTCAATATCCAAAGAAGTAAGTTCAACTTAACTTCTTGGGTAAAAAAGCATAGTGTTGATTAGATTCATCGAGTTTTTTTGGCATTTCGAAATTAATTTTACAATACCTACGTAATTGATATAGAGGAAATTTGAGTGTTTTCTAAATTTGGAGAGGTCTTTAGTTATCTTTTCCCCATTCCTCGTCATCTTTCGCAAGATAATAAACAATTTTTTTTCCACTTCAACATGTCTACACAATTGATATTTCTTTGAGGGACTACCCAAACCCGTCACTTGGAATGGAATGGTGATCATCATAAGCCCCCTATTACGACATGCTCTCTAACAATGCATTTTATAGGATTTTTGTCTATCTTGTTTGACTTCCTTCATTTCTATTCTTTGACCTAATTTCATATGGACATATGGACTATTGAATCCATCCCATTATGAAGATTATTTTCAATTTTCTTGGCCAATTCCCAGTTTAATCTCAAATTCAACCATTCTTATACTAAGTTTCCTAGGTCTTATATAATAAATATAAGTTTGAGGACTAGAACACTTCTCTTCATGGATCAATGTTCTATAAAATTTATTGTATTCCCTACATTATTTTATTTGCTTGGGGTTTTGAATCCATATATATCTTGTCCTCTATATAACCCCATAATTGACATGTAAAAGTTACCTTCTAAATTAAAAATATTCACAACTCTATCCTTATTTCACCTTTAAAATGTTTAGATGTGCCTTTAGGAATTAAAGGTGGTGGACTAAATTTCTAACCCATATCTAGATTTATAACACTCGATACGATGTCACCACCTTTCACTAGGGGTATAACCCCTTCTACTTTCCATTATTTAACACACTTGAGTATCTAAATCCAAGGAAAGAGTTTCTCCTAACATCACCATTGAGTTTAGTTTCCCCTACCATGTCGGATATGAATGGATATGAAAGAGCCTTCCCCTCACTACCTTTCCTCATATTAAATAGTTTCCCTTTGAAATGATTATTGGTGGATGGAA
Source organism: Pseudotsuga menziesii (assembly GCA_001517045.1). Classification (NCBI taxonomy): domain Eukaryota; kingdom Viridiplantae; phylum Streptophyta; class Pinopsida; order Pinales; family Pinaceae; genus Pseudotsuga; species Pseudotsuga menziesii. The sequence continues at coordinate 41,662 of LPNX011203417.1, forward strand.
GCTCTTTTTCTTGCTATAGTGGATTTGTTATATCTTTCTTCCACCATTTTCTCTTAAACATATTTATCATATAATATGAAACCAAGTGGCCATATGTAACACATATTAGAAATAAAAAGGGATCCCATGTATTCAAGAACTTGGCAATGTTTATATCCTCAAGTTTACCCAAAAATACTAAAGTGATATGTTTATCCATGCTTACTTTTTTATAATGTTAGTTGTCCATCGTTTATTTCTTATATGTCTATCCTTAAACTTTTATAGTACCTTCTAACTTACATTTTTTTTTGTTTCCCTCTGGTTCTCTTCTAATAGGCCTACTAGACTACATTCATAATGGGGAAATACCAACCTAATGAAAATTCATATTGGTCCTTGAAACCCTTTCCTCCCTCCCATCAAGATTTTTCTGACCTTATTGGTTTGGATCTACTGTACATCCAACACAGATCTTCTATGATTCTTGCAAATTTATCAGGCTTAAATTTCTTTTGATTTCAAGCTTTTAGAGTAAAATTTTGAGGGTTGTGCTGAGTTCATATTAATTAGTGTGCCATGGATCAACAAAAATAGTAGTGGATGATGCAACAACAAACCCAAGAATACTATTAGAAAAAACTAGAGTATTCGAATGACAAAGCACTACAACAAATTTGACTTTTAGGGAGGTTATCTTCCACCTCCAAAAGTCACTTTTTCGAGCGGTTTTGGCTTTGGAGGAAGTCTTTACAAAACCACCCCTAATAGAAAGACACTAAAAGTTTTGAATTTTAGGGGTTGTTTTGGAAGAGATCAAAAGCGCCCCTAAAAGTGACTTTTGCGGGCAGTTCTACCCCCCCCCCCCCCCCCCCCAAAGTGACTTTTAAAGGAGGTTTTAAACTCCAATTAACTATTAGATACGGCTATTACCTTAACGTAAATGATTCTACAACTATTATCTTTATTTCAACTCTAATCATGGTTATATTGGATAACTACGAGATTAACCATTAGATAACTATTAGGTTAAAACTCCAATAGTGATGCAACTATTACATTAAATTAAATGAATTTGGTAATTAAAAGGAGGTAATAAAAAACTATTAGATAAATGCGTAGTTGTACTCCAATGATTCCATGGGCTCCATCTCTTAGCGTGAGAAGTTGACTAGTGCCCAATTTTAGCATACCTCAAAATTCAAATATAAAACAAAAATTCTATAACCATATATCTTTAGACATATTAATAAAAATTCCTAATTGTTATGAGGGAATACAAATAAAATGAAACCATGGCCATAATTAAAGGTCAAAACCATCCTTGTACATTCATTTCTGGGCTTAGGGACCACTGTACCAGTCTTTTCGCCTTTGATAAAACTACTCTGCAACCAAAATAGTTATTTCCGCACTAAAAATACTTTTTCGCCTTTCGTCTTCCAGAAGGAGCTCAAAAATCGAAGAACTAGCAGTTGACGCCTTCAAAATGGCCATTTCCTCCTTCCACCTTCCGGGAGAAACTCAGAAATCAGAACCTCACAAGTTGATACCTTCAACAAGATTTTTCCGCCTTGTGCCTTCCACGCAGAACTCAAAAATCAAAACACCACAAGTTGATACCTCCAAAATCTTTTTTTTCCTTCTGCCTTTCGGGACGAACTCAGAAATCGGAACACCACAAGTTGATACCTTCAAAAACTTTTTTCCACATTCTACCTTTCAGGCGGAACCTGGAAATCGGAACACCACAAGTTGATACTTAAAAGACCTTTTCCGCGTTCTACCTTCCATGCGGAAATCGGAACAGCACAAGTTGATACTTCAAAACCCTTTTCCACCTTCCGCCTTCCGGGAAAAACTCAGAAATCAAAACATCACAAGTTGATACTTTAAAATCATTTTTCGCCTCCCGCCATCTGGGCGAAACTCAAAAATCAGAACATCACAATTTGATACTTCAAAAGCATTTTCTTCCTTCCCAACGGAAGTCGGAAATCGAAAACTTCATAAACGATCACTTGCTCTTTCAAATTTCCACCTTCCGCTTTCCGCCTTCTGCTACAAACCTCGGAAGTCAGAACTTCATAAAAAAATCACTTGGTCTTTCAGCTTTCAACCTTCCGCTCTCCACCTTTCACTATGGACCTTGGAAGTTGAAAACTTCATAAAACAATCACTTGGACATTCTACTTTCTGCCTTCCACTGTGAACCTTGGAAGTCAAAAATTTCATAAAACAATCACTTGGACTTTCTTCTTTCCGCCTTCAGCTGCGGATCTCGAAATTCTGAAATTTCATAAAATGAACAGTTGAACCTTCTACTGGGGAACTCGGAAGTCGAAAACCTCATAACACGATCACTTAGACTTTTCTCCTTTCGCTTCCCACCTTCCACTACAAAACTCGAAAGTCGAAAACTTCATAACAAAATTACTTAGAGTTTCTGATTTCCGCCTTCTGCTCGAGAACTCAAAAGTTGAAAACTTCATAATGCGATCACTTAGACTTTCTTCTTTCTGCCTTTCGCTGCGGAACTTGGAAGTTGAAAACTTCATAAAACAATCACTTGAACTTTTTGATTTCTGCCTCCTGCTTTCCACCTTCTACTGCAGAACTCAAAAGTTGGAAACTTCATAAAACAATTACTTGAACTTTCTGATTTTTTCCACCCGCTTTCCGCTTCCTGCTGCTGAAATTGGAAGTAAAAAACTTTATAAAACAAACACTTGAACTTTCCGATTTCCGCCTCTCACTTTCCACCTTCTGTTGCGGAACTCGGAAGTCGAAAACGTTATAAAACAAACACTTGAACTTTCCAATGAAACTTCGCGGCTAACATCAGCCGTTGATCTTCCTTGCAGATTAGATCCGAACCGTTGATATTTTAAACTTGGAAATCAACATCAATCCCTGTGGATTGCAGAAGTTGGGTTTCCTTTCAACTCTTCGAGACTTCCAGAGATCCGTCTTCCGACTTCCGCACTTCTGCGAACCGTCGATCTTATTGCGGGTTAGATCTGGACTATTAAACTTCTAGTTTTGTGGATCAAAGTTTAACTGTGGACTCCAGAGTTTTCAGTTTTATTTTGGGTTTTAAATCAATAAAATAAGATTTTCTCTTATGTAAAAGTATTCCAACTGCAACACTCACATTTCTATACTCTAAACCAACATTATAATCTCAAACAACATTCCCAATCGGGAAGCAAGGTTAGGAAAGATTGGCGGGGTCAATCCTAAGACAAGCAATCTTAGATAAATGCAGGAATATGTGCTACAGTTAAAAACATAGGATTCATTCTGTTAAATGTAGACTCATAATTTTACAGTAATTCAAGTATTGAAATCGATCCATCGCAGACCAAGAATAACTATCTCTACAGAATTATGCTCAGATCAAAATATTAATTACTACAATACTATCATTGTACAAATCTCTGATAAACAAAACAAGGATGGTGAATATTCTACAGAAATGCATACACAATGCTTCCTGGATAGGTAACTGTAATTTAACAATTCACATATACATCCTAGGGAAACTAGAATCATTCATAAGAAAAAACAGTAGGAACCTAGCACCAACATTGGGAAAACATAAGTGGAGAAGCTGTTCTTGCCAAACAACTCCCAAAGCAGCCAATTTACTTGCTCCAGAACCCCCGAGCCGATTCAATGAACCACAAGAGAAAATTATCTTAATGCGCCATCTCTTGCATTACACATATGTTAAACCCCGTCCAATCCTAGCCCCCTGCTTCTCATGGACATACTATTAAATAGTATTTTTCCTAGGACTTGGTCATTTATGAGTCTCCTGCTCTTTAGCAACTCAACTAGGAGTGCAGACTTGATTTTTGGGGATGTGCCTCTTGTATCTCAAGTTCTCACTGAGTGGTCACTGCCACTTCTCATTTTCCTCTTGTAGATCAGCGAACACTATTTCAACATCTATTTCCACTTGTAGTCTCCTTCAACATTTTTTATTAATAAGGGATTTTTTATTACAAATCAAATGTTTTATTCTTGACCTCCTGTCAAAGAATAATAAAATAATAATCAAAGTATTTTCCAGCAGAATTCAAAAATATTAAATTAAGGGTATTACACCAAATATTATTAAGGTATTAGTAATTTATACAATGCAATCTATAAATATGATTGAGGTAATAGTAATTTATTCGTATGAGTATATTGCGAACATATTAATCTTATTAATATGGTTGTTGCTAATTATGAATTTTGAACGACCCGCATAGGACAATACAATAAGAAAAGAGAGGATTCTCAAAAGTTTTTGTTTCCATCAAAATTTCATAAATAAATAAATTCAAAACTTCCATTTAACTATGTATTAGTAATTTATTATAAATCTTAATATATCAATATATAGCTAAACATATCATGGTGTTCAAAACATATTAATCTGTAATTGACCCTTTGTAAAGTGCATGGAAAAGAGTATATGCATACCCAAGCAACTTGATCTTTGATCAATAATGGGCATAAAGGAATGGATTCCTGGTGTTCAAAACATATAAATCTATGATTATATGGTTGACCCTTTGTAAAGTGCATGGAAAAGAGTATATGCATACCCAAGCAACTTGATATTTGATTAATAATGGGTATAAAGGAATGGATTCCTTTTCTTTGGTTCTAAATACCTAGGAGAAAAGGAGTTACTTAGTAGGAGTTGAAGACAGTAAGAGCAGTAAGAGCTAAAGACCGAGTTGTAGACTCTTAAAGAGTTGTAAACTCTTAAAAAGTCTGTGAGTTTATAAACTCTTAATCCAACATAATCCAATGGTTAAAACAATTAATCAACTACATCTAACCGTGGACGTACCCGCTGCAAACCCTCTGACTGCAGCTTGCAGCTCGGTCTCGGTTCTTAGCTCTGGCCGTCGAAGCCTTACCTTACCATTTAAGAGGCAAATCGTTTCGTTATGGATATAGCGGGAACATACCGTGTTATGTCTTTTATTGTTTATAATAGTGCCTTGGCGTTGATGAAAAGTTAAATTAGGAAAGAAATGCTTACATTCCACAAGTTCAGTTGTGGTGGGAGCATATATCTGTTACCAAATATCGTTTTCCCAATAAGTTCTTTTCACGCCTTAAACGTTGACTGGTGACGCAGCTAATCAATGGACTAGGTTGCTGTTACTGATCAGTGATGGGGATAGAGCGACCAGTATTCTTTGTTTCGTTGAAGTTATAGACCTAGTTGTCCATGTCAAAGATCTTGGTGAGGATTGAGTTACTAATTAGTTGTCAGTGTTTTTAAAGATGGCCTCTTCTCCGAGTTACTCTACTGCCATAATCACGCTCTCTAACTTTGCCACTGTTTCCATGAGAAGAGCAGAAAAACTAGCCTCCATAAACACACTGCAACCGCTTTGTTTCATTTCTGTCATTTCAGTCATTTCACATATTTTTCCAGCTCGATCTCTTGACGTATCTTCTTGTATCTCCTCCTTCAGAGTAGTTCTAGATGACATTATATTAATTATCTGTTCGGCCTATTTTGGTTCGTTTGGCATTGAGGAGGCATTTAATTTGTCTGTTCTAGCTAAACCTTCCAAGAAATTTCGTGGAGTTTTCAAGGGCTTCCCCTCCACAATTTGCCACCTCTTAGTATCGATGAAAGCTCTGGCTGAGCTCTCAGGGCATTTTGCGGAATCTCCACCACTGCTCTGAGCCGACTCATCATTAAATGGCCATTTTTACTTCTTCTGGTCGTTCTTATGCTTTGAGCAAGTTCACGAAGAATGTTCGCAGACTCTCTGCCGACGTCAATGCATGGCGTTTTAAAAATTCTTCTCACGGCAAACGGAGCCTGAACAGACAATATCATCACTAGTGATTATATGATAAGAAATTAATTACTAGTGTATGAAAACTGAACAGTACCATATTTCGACCAATACCTGAATCTCAAAATTTAAGAATCCACTTAAAGCATCCACACAGTAGGTGCACTGCCGGGTCATGCTTCCAACGTTTTCATATAGATTCCATGGATATCTGAAGAAGAAGCGTCCATGTGGTGGTTTCCAAGTAGCGAAATTCAAAATAGACGTAATACAACCCCAAAACTATGTAAATATGCTAGTTAGTAAAACTATGTAAATATGCTAGTTAGTAAAGATTGTGAAGAATTAAAACCTCATAGGCTGACCAGCCATCAATGACATCAATGTGGGCCTTCAAGGGAGTTTAAGAAATAATTACCTACAGTGAATTCAAAGACGACGACGACCGTCATGACAGCCCATATAGCATAAGGTGTCAAACATTGACCTAACGAAGTAGAAATTAGATACCAAAGACAGTGCAAGGCCAACTTTGATGGAATGGATAACCCTTCGGGGATCATCTGCACCCACTTGGGATATCCTCCTGCACGCAGAAAGGACACAACTTTTCCATCACTTAAAAGCTTGAAACATTCTGCTAACCCGACGCTCTTAGAATTTCTTTATGACAGTACTCCCATCCATTCCTTCCTGTACATTAATCTTCCACCGCTTAGACTATGAATGAATGATCGTGTCACTCGTATTAACAGTTGCATTCTACACAAACTTTAGATCTAAAATTCAAATTAAGAAAACCTTAAATATCCAATATAATTTGATCAACCCTACAATATAAGAAAATTAGCGCGCATTAATGAACTTATAAAGTACGTTTTAACCAACTTATATTCTGTAATATAAGTCAAGCTCTCTCTCAGATTTAGATATATATCCAATCCAAATAACAGAAGCCAATCCCTTTAATGTAGTGTCACAGGCCTGGCTACCATGTCCCGGCACACTACTCTCTCCATCCTTTAATACGTAGATAACGGTTCTGAAATTGACTGCTATGGTAAGGAATTGGATGGAAAGGAAGTTACAGCTACAAGTAGTAAGTGGGCTGACGTGAACATTCAAAAAAATGTAAAACTGTTAGGGTTAATCTTGATAGGGAAATGGGCAAGGTAGTAAAATGGTTTAAGATATATGGTTTTTGTAGCAAGTAGTTTTTTTTGTCAGTTGTATTTGCATGTAATGATTTTAGCTAAGTTACGTGGGCCAGATGACCTGTTTTGGCAATGAATAAATATATTGATTGACTAATTTTTCCAAAAAAAACTTGAACTTATCTTTACTGGCAAAAAAAACAGTGTCAAGAAGAGTTGACTCTGTTCTTTTGATTGACTAATTTTCCAAAAAAAACTTGAACTTATCTTTACTGGCAAAAAAACAGTGTCAAGAAGAGTTGACTCTGTTCTTTGCCTTGCCCTTTGATGGAAAGAATCAAGAATCATGATAAGGATGGCCAAAATAAACACAGTCATGCTTATGCTGTTTGTGGATTCTTACGACTCTGATTTTCAAACAGTGGGAGGCAGAGTAATTCTTCCGCTCTATCAAGACGATATATAAAGAACAATATATTGAATTTCAGTCCACAACAGACACGCACGCTGTCCAAATTAAACGAAAAAAACACGACTGTATTATATAGTTGCGAAGCCAAGGTTGACAATAACGCACCAACTAGCACAATAAAAAAAAATCAATCACCGAATGTGCCCGTAAACGAAAACCTATTTCATTTTGAATATCTGAAATACATGAAACCAGTGTGAAGTTTACCATTACGTTTGGATTAGTGCAGAAATTGCCTTGCAAGGGTTGATTTCCACAACAGGCCCACTCTGTTTTTTATCATCGGTTGGAAATATTAATCACTTGGAGATCCGTACCTCACTCTCAGCTGACTTTGTGAGAGTCTGTATTAGTCAAGATCTTGTCGGTCAATATGACAAGAGGGAAGAGTCCAGTTGAATTTATTTCTGAAGTTAAGTTGTTAGGTAGATAGTTATTACAGTCTTTAATGCAGACTCAGTCGAGTCATGTAGAAGCAATTTTCAGGTTGCCTATAAATAGAAGAAGAAGATTGTAAAATATGTTAGTCACTAGACACAAGTTAGACAATGGAGGAACTCAAGGTGAAAAGAAGTGAGAAAAGAGCGGAAGCTCTGTAAGAAATAGTTTATGGTTGAAGCATGTTTATTTGGCGGTACATTATTTCCAGATTTACTTGTGTAAATGTCTTTCACAATTACTGTTGAGTGAAATATCAAAAACCCATAAATTTCTCACTCCGTGAAAGTTCCTGTTTTTATGGCACATTGGTCGACTCAATTCTTCCTACATATTTGGGTATTTATTTTATAAGTTATGTTGGATTTGTTAATGTGTCCATTTTTACTTTAGCTTACTCACAAGTGAAAAACATTTGTGATTTCTTGTCTTTTAGACTAAGAAATATACTCTGTATATTTCGACTAAAACCACACCAAAGTAGATAAACCGACAAGGTGGGTTGAGTAAACCTACTGGAGAGGTAGAAGAGGTCAGCGGACTTAGAGGTCGAAGAAGTAAGCCGACTTGGACGTCGAAGAGATCAGCGGACTTGGAGGTCGAAGAGATCAGCGGACTTAGAGGTGACAAGTGGTTGAGGTAAAACCAATGGGTAGAACCGACAAGTAAAGATAAATTTAATCGAGTTTTGGCTAACTGGTATCACAGCAAGGTAGGTTTATATCACAGCAAGGTTTAAGAAAGAAATATTGTCTTAAAAGGTGGAAAATTAATTTTCTAAGAAAAGTTAATTAAAAATTAAAAATGGATTCCACTTCTGGTTCATTGCAAACTCCAATTTTTACACGAAAGAACTATGAATATTGGTCTTTAACAATGAAGGATTTATTCATAGGTCAAGATGTCTAGGAGATAGTCCAGCATGGTTATGCAGAACCAACAGACATGACAGCAGACATGAAAGCATATAACAATCTCACATATGCTGAGAAAGATGTCATGAGGGAATAGAGGAAAAAAGATGGAAAAGCTTTGTTTTACATACATCAAGCTATGCATGAAAGCATACTCCCAAGAGTAGCAACAAAAATAATGTTAAGCAGGCATGAAATACATTGCAAACCGCCTATCAAGGTTTGGATAAGGTAAGGACATCCAAGTTGCAGATTTTGAGAAGAGATTTTGAATCTCTATCCATGAAAGATTAAGAGACTGTAGACACATTCTACACTAGAGTTGTTGGTTTGATAAACCAACTGAAATATCACGGAGAATCCATAAAAGACCAAAGGGTGGTTGAAAAAATTCTTAGAAGTCTTCCCCCAAGATTTGAAAATTTGGTTATGACCTTAGAAGAACACACAGACATGTCGACATTTACCGTTGATGAGCTACAAGCTTCACCCATCAATCATGAACAGAGACTCAGCAGAACCCAAACATCATTAGAAGGTGCATTTGCAGCATAGTCATCCATAAGACGTAGTAGAGGCAAGGGGAGAAACAAATTCAGAGGCAAAGGAAGAAGTTCTTCAAGAGGAGGACGAGGCAGAAGTCCTATAAATGTCGTTGGCAGAGGAGAAAATCAGAACCCAAGTCAGCCAAGTAGCCAGAGGTTTGATAAATAAAAAATCCAATGCCATTATTGTAATAAATTAGGTCATTATGCATATGAATGCAGGAAGAAGCAATATGACCAAGGAAGGAAAAGCCCAAATGAGTCGACCAACACCAGCACTTCGATAAGTGCAATGTTAATGGCATCAACATCTCCACTCGAATACAATGTTGTTCAAGAAATTCCACATGACATATGGTACTTAGATTCAGGATGCAGCAACCACATGACTGGTAATTTAAATTTGGTTTCCAGTCTAGACAATTCAGTTCAAACTGATGTTACACTTGCAAACAATGTCCAAATTATTGTATTAGGAAAAGGCACTGTTGATATTCTAACCAAACAGGGGGAGAGTAAGTATATCCCTGATGTCTATCATTTCAAAGGTCTAAAACATAATTTTCTAAGCATTGGACAGTTGATACAAAAAGGCTACAGAGTCTACATGGAAGATGATCACTGTGTGATCAAAGACAAGCGTCCAAGCGATCAGGTGATAGAAAAAGTGCCAATGACAAGCAATCTCTTGTTTACATTAAGGAAAGTTCCCAACATGAAAGGGAAGACAAAGATAGGAGCTGCATTCAAGGCAGAAAGTAAAGAAACGGTTGAGCTCAACAAGAAAGAAAATTGCAGCGCTAATTTGCAAGCTGCATTTCAAACAGAAGTTCAGGATGAATCCTGGTTGTGGCATTTCAGATTTGGACATATGAATTTTTGTGGGCTGAAGCTACTGCACACAAATAATATGGTAAAAGGATTACCATTGATTGACAGACCAGAGAGGGTTTGTGAAGGATGCATTTTTTGCAAGCAGCACAGAGATACTTTTCCAGTAGGAAAGTCATATAGAGCATGCACACCACTTGAAATTGTGCACTCTAATATTTGTGGTCTAATGCAGACATCATCCATTGGTGGCTGCAAGTATTTTCTAACTTTTATTGATGACTACTCAAGAAAAACATGGGTATATTTTCTGAAACATAAATATGATGCATTTGGTTATTTTCAGCAATTCAAGGCACGCATGGAGAATTGAAGTGGACACTGCATCAAGATCTTAAGGACCGATAGAGGAGGTGAATATGTTTCAAATGAATTTCTAAATTTTTGCAAGAACCATGGCATACAAAAGCAATTCACTGCATGGTATACACCTTAGCAAAATGGTATTGCCAAAAGAAAGAATAGAACCATCATGGAGATGGCACGCAGCATGTTGGCTGCCAAGCATTTTCCAAATGAGTATTGGAGTGAAGCAATCGCAACTACTGTATACATTATGAACCGGTGTCTGACAAAGAGTGTGAAGAATAAAATTCTCCAAGATGCATCAACAGGTATGAATCATAGTGTTTCTCATTTAATTTTTTTTGGTTGTGTTGCATATGCTCATGTTCCAGATGAGCTGAGAAGGAAGCTAGACAAGAAAAGACAGAAATGTATTTTTGTCATCTATTCTGAAGACACAAAAGCATACAAGTTGTATGATCCTGTCGCAAGAAAGGTGATATAATCAGTCGAGATGTTCAATTTGTTGAGAATGAATCATGGGATGGAATCGTTGACATAAATGTCAAGATTGTGTCGAATGTTGACAATGATGATATGGAAGAGGAAGCAATTCAAACACCACATGTAAGTCAACCGGTTGTAGCACCATTGAATCCCATGACACCATGACATGGTGCAACACAAGGACCATCGACACAAGTGGCAGCTCAAGCTACATCGACAAGTACACCAAGAAGAAAGCAGACTCCATTAAGCATTTCGTCAAGGTCGACATCGATAGAACCAATGAAGACAATAAGTCTATGAGAGATATATGAAACTGGTACACCAAATTCATTCTCTCTCTTTGCATTATTTTCTCCTATATATGATCCACTAACATTTGAAGAAGCTGTTGAAGAAGAAGTATGGGAACAAGCCATGGATGAAGAAATAGAATGCATTGAGAAGAACCAGACATGGGAACTGGTTGATGTACCAAAAGAAAAAGATGTAATCCATGTCAAATGGATTTACAAGACCAAGCAAGATGCTGATGGGAATGTGCATAAGCACAAAGAAAGAATGGTAGAAAGAGGGTTCACACAGCAACCCGACATAGACTTCAATGAAACATTTGCACCTATTGCACGCATGGATACAATCAGAACTGTTTTGGCCATTGCTGCACAAAACAAGTGGCATGTTCATCAAATGGATGTCAAGTTGACATTCTTAAATGGATATCTAGAAGGCGAAGTATATGTGAAATAGCCACAAGGGTATGAAGTTCCAGGTATGGAGCATCAAGTGTACAGGCTGAAAAATGCACTCTATGGTTTGAAACAAGCTCTTAGAGCTTGGTATAGCCGTATTGATTCCTATCTCACTGAAAATGGATTTCACAGAAGTGAAAGTGAGCCGACATTGTACACCAAAGTGAATGAGCAAGGTAAGATGTTAATTGTCTTCCTGTATGTAGATGATTTAATATTTATTGGTGATTTTGGCATAGCATATTTTAAAGCAGTCATGGAAAGTGAATTTGAAATGACTGATCAAGGGCTTATGAATTTTTTTCTAGGATTTGAAGTTCAACAGTCTAAAAGTGGTATTTTTATATCACAGACAAAGTATGCAAGTGAAGTTTTAAAAATATTTAACATCTCTAGTTGCAAGACAGCCCCAACACCAGTAATAACAGGTTTAAAATTGAGCAAGGATGATGAAGGATCCACTGTCGATCCTACGTTGTTCAAAAGGCTTGTTGGAAGCCTTATGTATTTGACAACGACAAGACCAGACATCATGTATGGAGAAAGTCTGATATCAAAGTTCATGGAGTCACCAAAAGACTCACATTGGAAAGCAGGTAAAAGAATTCTGAGGTATGTAAGTGGCACAAAAGACCTTGGCATTATGTATTCAACCTCAGAAAATTTTAAACTCATTTGTTAGACTGACAGTGACAATGGAGGCAGCATAGATGACAGGAAAAGCACATCTGGGTACACATTTCATTTTGGTACAGGCGTTGTTTCATGGGCTTCAAAGAAACAACCCATAGTAACTTTGTCTTCAGCTAAAACAGAGTATGTTGCAACAACAAGTGTTGCGTGTCAAGCTATCTGGATGAGGAGAGTGTTAAAATACTTGTTACAGAAACATCAAGAATCGACAACCATCTTCTACGACAAGAATTCATCCATAGCATTATCAAAGAATCATGTGTTTCACAAGAGAACCAAGCACATCGACACAAGGTTTCATTTCATAAGAGAGTTGGTGAACAACAAGGAAATCTGTTTGGAATTTTGCAGGTCTGAAGATCAACTTGCAAACATATTTACAAAACCATTGGCAAAGGATACATTCCAGTATATACATAGTTATCTTGGAATTACAAGTTTTCCACAGTGAACTTTGTCATAAACAAAGCATGTCTAAGATCTTAAACATTTTGTAAATTTTGATTTCAAAATACCCATCTGCTCATAATTAAGGGGGAGTTTTGGAAATATTAATCACTCACAGATCCGTACCTGACTCTCAGCCGACTCTGTCAAAATCTGTATCAGTCAAGATCTTGTCGCTCAGTCTGACAAGAGGGAAGAGTCCATGATTCGGCAATGTAAACCAGTCGAATTTATTTCTAAAGCTAAGTTGTTAGGTAGATAGTTATTCTAATTCTTTAATGGAGAGTGAGTCAACTCATGTAGAAGCAATTTTTAGGTTTCCTATAAATAGAAGAAGTAGGTTGTAAATTATGTTAGTCACTAGACACAAGTTAGACAGTGAAGGAACTCAGGGTGAGAAGAAGTGAGAAAAGAGAAGTTGAAGCTCAAGCTTCTGTGTATGTGATTTAGTCGAAGAGCCGAAGCTCTGTAAAAGTATCATTCGGTGAGCCGACAAGTCTGGACAGAAAGGTTTGTAATACCTTTGTTATTTCCACACAAGTTATATATATAAGAAATAGTTTATGGTTAAATGCATGTTTATTTGGCCCCACAATATTTCCAGATTTACTTGTGTAAATGTCTTTCACAATTACGGTTGAGTGAAAGATCAAGAACCCATAAATTTCTCACTCCGTGAAAGTTCCAGGTTTTATGGCACATTGGTCGACTCAAGTCTTCTTACATATTTAGTATATGTTTTATAAGTTATGTTGGATTTGATAATGTGTCCATTTTTACTTCAGCTTACTCACAGGTGAAAAGCATTTGTGATTTCTTAAGTCTTTTAGACTAAGAAACATACTCTGTATATTTCAACTAAAACCATACCAAAGTAAGTGAATCGACAAGTTCGGTCGAGTAAGCTGACTTGAGAGGTCGAAGAGGTCAGCCGACTTAGATCATCTAATATCTTCCTTTTGACGTAGGGTTACAAATAATTCAAGATTCTTGTAATAGCAACGAGGGTCGTAGTTGGTTGGTTTTGTGTTTGTGGATTTTGTTTACTAACTTTTGGAAAGTGCATGCAGTGGTTGAAGGCATTATGATAAGAACATACCCTTATTTAAGAAATGAAAATTTTCATCCAACATAGAAAATTAGCATTATTTTTCTCAACGAAATTACATCAAAATATTATTTTGACCTAATTAATATCACTCTATCATTGTACAATAAAACTTTTGAACTCACAACTTATGTGACAACTTACAAGTGTACATAGTCTAGATTTATATGATCTAGCTTACGATATCCAAATGTTAATGAAAGAAATTTCATGCAATCTACTTTTAATGATATTAGTATTTTATGTGCAATAGATTGAAGCAAATAAGTAAAGGGTGAGTGTATGAAGTTGGTGGACTTTTTAGTTGTAACTGGATTTTTAGAAAAATGATCATCTTTATGTCATAACTTTTTCTTTTTCTTAACCATTTCATAAAAAAAATTATGTCTCACTACACTGCTATAAGAAATCCAATTGATCATCATTACATTACGACCTTCAAAAGATACACTAACACTTGTGTACTAATCTCGAGGTCCGTTCACTTAGATAATTTTAAAAAATATTTTAAAGTACTAATTTTATTTTGGAAAAATAGTGTCACACTATATTGCTTGTTATCTACATATTTGCCAATTTTCAAATGTTGATTCCATCATTTAGGCATTCAAGGAGTTCATCAACATGGACTAGAAAAAATCAAAATTGAGTTGATTGTGAACATTTCAATAATTAAATTTTGTATATTTGGAATGGTGATTCAATTTCCTACATTTCATATGTTTTAGTGGAAGCAAGATTTATTATGTAGGTATGTCAAAATAAGCATGTAAGATGAACGATGCTTGTTTTTCATTCTATTGCATCTAACATGCAGAAAGAGACAATAATTAGCTTGCACTTACCCTAAATGAAAAAAATAAATTTTAACTCTCAAATTTTGAAAGAGAGAAAGAGAGTTCCAATGTATAAAAAATGATAATGGAGACATAGTAGGCCAATTAAGAGGGCCTTGTCCAAAGGATCACCGAACAAATGATGTTGTGCTAGGATAACCTCACTCTTCTCGATGAATAAGGGAGAATGGATCTCCTCTTCTTCCCTCTTCAATGTGAAAGCTTCATAAAAGGGGTCAATATAACACAATCTAACTTACAGTAAAGATCGCTAAAAATAACCATCTTTCAAAAAAACAATCAAAGAGAATTATGAGTAGTAATATAATTCCAATGGCCTATCACAGAGAAGAATGAATTATAATTGAAAAAGACATGAGTTACCTTAGAATCACATGATAATCTATCATCCACATATAAAGAAGCTACTCAATATGTGACCTCCAAAATATTTCTTTATTCAACAAAATATTGCTCTCAAAAAGTAATTACAATAACATCAAAAGCGTCAACATCAACCAACACTAAAGAGAGGGGGTTCTCTTTCTTAAATAGCACAAAGATAAAGGAATGTGCCACCCCACCCTCCATTATGTGTTATATATCATGCAGTTAACCATGCACCGCCACTAGGGATGTCTAGAGGTCTATGCACCACCTCTAGGCCATGGGGTCATCACTCAGTGAAACTATGCCTGTAACATACCCATATTACCTGTTAAAATGCATATATATATATATATATAT
>LPNX011203417.1:60919-99473 GCA_001517045.1 Pseudotsuga menziesii
TTAGACATCTTTTCAATTTAACTCAACCATAATTACATAAATTGAAGTGCAAGAGGTGAGTTGTAGATAAACCTCTCCCACAAAATGACTAACTCATATTATTTTATTATATCTCTTATGAGGCCCATTTTAGACCTCAAAATTCCCCTAATGTAAGTGTGTTGAAAGAGCAAGCTTGTATGCCATTGGTCCAATCCTTTCCAAGACTTGAAAGGGTCTACAGAACCGTGGCGCTAATTTGGTACAAATTCCTAGTTTCAAGGATCTCTTTTTTGGCTTGACTCAGAGGTAAACATGATCCTTGACTGAGAACTTTTTATCTTGTCTTTTCAATTCTGAATAACTATTTTGGCGGTCTTGCGCCACCTTCAAATTCTTATGTACCTCCCGAACAGTTTGTTCCATGTCTTGCAATATTTCAGGTCCTACCATCAAATGATCCACAAGGCTATCCCAACTAACAGGGGTAGTACAGTTCCTTCCATACAGGATTTCAAATGGGCTCATCTTGGCAGAGGCCTGATAGCCATTATTGTATGCAAACTCTGCCAGATTTAGGTAGTCTTCTCACTTAGTGGGTCTTTCCATGACATACATCTTCAACATGTCCTCAATGACTTGGTTTGTTCGTACTGTTTGTCCATCTGTTTCAGGGTGGTAGCTAGTACTGAAATTTATCTTGGTTTCGAACCTTGCAAACAATGAATTCCAAAAGTTTGATGTAAACTTGACATCCTGGTCAGAAATTACCATTTTTGGAACTCCATGAATTCGAAATATTTCCTACATGAATATCTCTGCAACATTGACAGCCTT
Organism: Pseudotsuga menziesii; assembly: GCA_001517045.1. Taxonomy (NCBI): domain Eukaryota; kingdom Viridiplantae; phylum Streptophyta; class Pinopsida; order Pinales; family Pinaceae; genus Pseudotsuga; species Pseudotsuga menziesii. The sequence goes on from LPNX011203417.1 coordinate 61,736, forward strand.
ATAAGTCGATTTCACAGGTATAAAATGAGTAGACTTTCTTAACTTATCAACTACTGCCATAATTGAATCATGTTTTTTTTGAGTTAATGGAAAACCTATGATTAAATCTAGAGAAATTACCTCCCATTTCCATTCTGGATGGTGATGTTCAGCCTTCACCTGTTGACATTCCAAACATTTAGGCAGGTACTCAACTAGATTTGCCTTTAATTTGGTCCAAAAGAATTGCTTGCTAAGGGTTGTTATCATCTTTTGGTAATCAAGGTGCCCTACATAAGGAGGTATGTGCAATTTATTTAGAACAAACAATTTAAAATCTGCAACATAAGGCATGTATATTATGTTTTTAAAACATATTAATCCTCTTTGGTCTACTTTGAATTCTTTCCCATTCAAGTTTACCTCATCTTTCAGCAACTTATTCAATAGATTTCCATATTCAGCATCATGGATGCTAGCTATTTTTATTCTGCTCAACAGATCACCTTCTGGTTGACTCATAGTGATCTTATATACTTCGTGAGTTCTTCGGCTTAGTGCATCAGCTACTTTATTTTTCTTAACTTTGATATTCTTCACCTCAAATTCAAATTCGCTTAAGAAGGCCATCCATCGTGCTTGTCTGGCATTGAGTCGAGGCTAAGTAAACAAATGCTTTACGCAGGTGTTATCTGTCAATAAAAGGAACTCTTCCCCTAATAGGTAGTGATGCCACATATTTAAGGCATGCACTACTGCTGCCAATTCTAGGTCATCAACTACATAATTTTTCTCATGATCCTTCAATTTGCGAGATTCGTAACATACTACATGCCCTTCTTGAGATAGTACTCACCCCAATCCCTGCTTTCTAGCATCAGTACAACTGTGTAGTCTTTATAGGGGTTAGCCACCTTCAAGATCGGGGCCATGGTTAACAACCTTTTTAGATTTTCAAATCTCTCCTGACACTTCACAGACCATATAAACTTTTCTCCCTTCCTTTGTAAGGAAGTAATAAGATAGGCTATCTTTGAAAACCCTTGGATGAACCTTTGGTAGTACTCGGTGAGTCCCATGAAAGATCAAATGTCAGCGACATCCTTAGGCACAAGCCATTCCAAAATTTCCTTTATCTTCTGCGGATCTATCACAATCCCTTTCTCTGAGATGACATGTCATAAGTAATGAATTCCTTTCTTGAAGAATTCACATTTCTTGAACTTAGCATATAGCAGGTGGTCTCTCAAGGTCTGTAGCACGATTCTCAAGTGTTGTTGATGCTCTTCTTCTGTCCTTGAGTAGATCAGGATATCATCAATGAAAATTAACATGAACTGATCCAAATAATTATTAAAGACGATATTCATCAGAAACATAAATGTGCTAGGGGCATTGGTCAAGATGAAAGGAATTGCTTTACAAATTCATAATGCCCATATCGGGTCCTAAAGGATGTTTTGTTAACATCTTCTTCCTTAATCCTGATCTGGTGGTAACCAAACCTCAAATCCAACTTGGAGAAGACTTTTGCTCCCTCTACTTGATCGAACAAATCATTAATCCGAGGCATAGGATACTTTTTTATGGTATCTTTATTTAGTTGTATGTAGTCTATGCACAGTATTAAAGTCCCATCCTTCTTCTTAACAAATAAAACTGGGGCTCCCCAAGGTGATACACTAGATTTGATATAACCCTTATCTAGTAGTTCTTGTAATTGGATTTTCAATTCTGTTAACTACAGGATACTCATTCGATAAGGCACTTTTGATGTCGGGGTAGAACCAGGTATGATTTCAATGGAGAATTCTATTTCTCGAAGAGGGGGTAGTCCATGTATCTCTTCTGTGAACAAATCCATGAATTCATTTAACACCTAGTGGTCCCTTACAGATGTTGGGTTTTCATTAAGGAGTAGGTCAAAAACCTTTACTGCATAGAACTTACAACCCTTCCTCAAACACTTCCTCAATTGCAAGGCATATATCTCCCTTAAAGAAACATGCTTACTAAAACCATTTACCTTCCTAACAATTTAATCTATAGCTACATATGTAAATGTTTTATCAAATAAATTTAGTACTACTTTATACATCTAACCAGTCCATGGCAATAATCATATCATATGACCCTAGAGGCAACACATTCAAAGTGATCCTAGTTACATGATCCTGTATTGAAATTTCACAATTAGCAACAAACTCTGTTACCTTCCTGTTTGCTCCAGTGGCGAGTTGGATTGACCAAGGCCTTGCATGCCTTACCTTGGTGAGCTAAAAATTCTCCATCATTGTAGGAGTGATGTAACTTAAAGTAGCTACTGGATCAATTAATATAGAGATATTTCGGTTAGAAATAGTACCTTCAATCTCTACGATTTCAGATTGATGATCTTCCTATCGATCTTCAAGAGTTGCATTAATCCTATTGAAACTCTTGTCAATTTCTCCCATAATGGAAGCTTCTTGCAAGTTGTGTATAGTCTTGTTGTATTCACTGAGAAGTGGGAAGTTCTTTCGTAAGTGGGGACCTTCGCATTCCCAACACTTTAGAGGTTCTTTAGGGTTTCCAACAGCCCCTTTTGGATGAAAATGCATAGGTTTATTGTCCTTACGCTGAAACTGTCCATTTTTGTTGTAGGAATTTCCTTAAGGATTCCTTGGCATAATCCTGAACATTGGTGGCTGGAAGCCTTTCTTCTGCAGGTTGGAATTTTCCTGCTTCTTGTCCTTCCAGACTTTGGAGAGGTCATTCCTTTGTTTATACTACTCAAAGCATAGTCTTGCCTTTCTTAACACTTCATCCAACGTCTTGGGGTTATCAAATTCAATCCAAACTTTGTAAGACTATGGCAAGAAGCTTAAGAATCGTTGGATTTTTACCTTTCCTTCTTTGATGTATGGCACGAACCATAACAAATATAGGAATTTATTGATGAGGTCCTCTATGGTCATTTGACCAAGTTTCAATTCATAAAATTCCTTGGTATTTATTTCATAATAGCTTTCAGTTAAATATTGTATCTTGAAGAGTTTCTTGAACTCTTACCATTCCAGGTTCTTCTCTTTTAATCCATGGGATATATTTAGGTCCTACCACCAAATACTGGCCTTTCCTTTCAGGTTGTAAACTTCCATCCTTACCTTCATGTTGTTGGAGTAGTTGTATATCTAGAAGTAATTTTTAATATCCAACAACCAAGATTCTGCTTCTTCTCCAGTCCTCGTTTCCCCATCAAAACTGGTGGGTTTAAGTTTCTTGAATTATTGTTCTAGGTGGTCCACTTTTCTCTTACCTGTTGTCTAAGCTTGATTCCCAGGTTTTTGAATTTCCTGGAAGGAACTGCCTTTTATTTCGGCACTTTTCCCAAGTTCCGAGTCCCTCCCTGCTTCTACTGGTGGTTTTTCCCCAGTGTTCCTCTCCTGCAATCTTTGCAATTATATTTCATTGAGCCCATGTTGTTTTTCTTGATCCATTTTTAGCTGTTCATTTTCTTCTTCGAAGCTCTGTATTTCCACAATCAGATTCTTCTCGGTTTTGAGTACTTGTCTAGCTTCAAAATGCTCTGGTTCTGGCTGTGTTGGGAGATGTATTGGTGTACCTTCTTCAGGTGGGTACTCTTGTTCATTTTTTGAGGCCATCACGGTATCCTGTTACAAAACAATTCATGTTCATACACAAAACATTCCAACACAAAAATGTTTAGAACAAAAATTTTCCATAATGCAGCAAAACTAGATGTTGCCCAAAAGGAGACAAGGTTGAAACCTGTGGCTCTGATACCATATGTAACATACCCATATTACCTGTTAAAATGCATATATATATATATATCAAGTATAATTTTTGTCACATGAATTTTGTCTATAACCTTCATAAACATTCATCCTTAAGATTTTAAAAAAATAACCAACATTAATTTCTGCAAGGAAATTCAAGCTTCCGCAATTAAATCCACTTATGCAACTAGAAAAGTCGTTTCTGCACTGAAACGAACTTTTTCTACCTTCATTTTCTGCATTCCGTCCTTTCACCTTTCGCTCCAGACTTCGGGAATCGAAGACCTAACATCCGAAAAAATCATTCATCCACACTTCCTCCTTCCGCATTCCTCCTTTAATCCTTCCACTGCGGATTGCGAGAACCAGAAACTTAACATGGGACAGAATATTTCATCCTCATCTCCTCCTTCCACATTCCTCCTTTCTGCCTTCCACTGCAGACTGCAGGAACCAGAAACTTAACATGCAACGAAAGATTTCATCCTCATTCCCGCCTTCTGTATTCTTCCTTTTTTCCTTCCTCCACAAACCGTAGAAATCATAAATGTACACTTGCCTTATGATTTTTGTCTCTTTCCGCTTTCCAACTTTCGGCTTCCAACTTCGAGTAGTGAAAATGCTGAATGCGGTATGCTCACTTGTTACTTTTTCTATTTTTTACCTCTGAATTTTCGACTTCATACTTTGGGGTTCGAAAATCCCAAGGAATGTCTGCTTTATCTTTTGTTTTCCTGCCCTCCACCTTCTGCCCTCTTCATTCCACGACGGATACCGAGATGCGGAAAACTAACCCTTTTCCTTAACCTTTTCCCGTTTTGTCGATTTTCTGTTAGTTAGCAAAATCTTAAAACATACTTTATTTTCTGTAATAAATGTATGGCGCGCCCATTAGGTCTCTTAGTGTTGAAACATGGCTCTAATACCACTTGTAATCTCCCTAAAATTTGAATTTTTTTTTTTTATTAGGCTAGTTAATTACTACCTGAACTGGACATTAACCGATCTTCTACGGAATACGTGAATCCTTGTTTTCTACACCGAAGTGAAGTAAGTTATTCTTACCATTTCTATATGTTTTCACGATGTGGTTACTAATGTAATTATATAATGTGTTTATGTCACTTGATCTAATTTAGATGATTACACCGATCATTGATGATTAATTATCAAGCATGTGCATGTGTTTGTTCAGTTATAGCTTACTTACTGGTTATAATAATTGTTCATTGTTTAATGGAAAGTCCTGACTTATGTTTAACTATCAAGGGGTGGAGTGGAGGGATTTGGATCCCTTATGGGACCACTTGGAGAGGTAACTGGTCTTAATCGCAGTTACGGGGTTTACTTAGTTCATGTTGAACTAATGCAAACATCTACTTCCTTTGTGCAAGTTCATTAGATGGTGAGAGCTTGCTATGACAGTTAAACTTTGACATGCCATCTATGTTATACTATTGTATGCCTTTCAAATACGTCAAGACTAGAGTCATGGCCTAGCTACTCCTACTATTATTGATTACGTTAATTGTTATGCAAAGTTGGGGTTTGTCAGTCCTGCATCTACCGGGTTAACATTATTCCTATGCTTAGTATTTATATCATATGATTGGAATGTTTTTATGCCTGAATGTGTAGGGCTTAAGTCATAAGACTTAGCCATATTGTATTAAAGTTTATATTCCGTATGATATATATGAAGATTCATTCATGGAATATTCCATATGCTAGGAACCTTGGCTTATCTATGCCAACGATGATATTGATGGTGGTCCTAATACAAATTGCATTTCCAATACAAAATCACATTTGGGGTTTTAAACTATAGACATGAGGGTATATATCACGACGTTGGTGGTGGATAGGGTGGCAGATTAAATTCTCCTCGGGATGGGGAAAACTCAAACCCTATGCTTCGTTTGCCGTAGATGGAAGAACCATTTGTTACTGTCGTGGGTAGGTGCTTTGTTCGGGTCTCTGGTTTTGTCATGGCGTGGAGGATTGGTTCTCTCTGCGTCTTGGGAAGGTGTGCTCTCCACTTGGGTTTGTAGTGTTATAATCTTTGTTGTTTTTAAGTGTATGATTAACATACTTCTAACAGGCCTCTGTTCCTTTTTGTAGGTGACAAGGCTTCCATTTCATAGGTAGTGGTGTCTACCAGGCTGTCTATGAATACCCTTCACGGGTAAGCCCTATAAAAACAAGCTTGAACTGTTACCTATACATATAAAAAAATTTAGCAGAGCTTTTCACCTCTGTGTTGTAAATAGTAATGTGGTGAATATTTTGGTTTAATGGTTTCGACTATGTAAACCTTCTGCGTTATTAGGCATCCAGGGATGCGTATATACATTTTAGTTTGGGGAGGGTTTTGATATGTGTAAGATGGAGACTCAGTGTTTTGGCCATTTAGATTATGTGTTATTACCTTACATGACTGTGTATATTTTTACTTGTAAATTGTATAAGGTTCACTTGTATGTATTCACAGCTCGGGTTTAACATTGATATTGTCGATAGCTTGACAAGGCTGTGACCATATGTGGTTTTTATGTCTATAACTTAAACATTGGTTTTGGTATGTTAATGGAGGTTCTACGTATTGGTTTTAAACTAATAGTTTAACTTACTGTCATGCCATTACTTGCAATGGCACCTCTGTTGATTCGAGATCGTGTATTTTCTTACTGGAAATTGTTATTTAATGGTGACTTATGATGTTATTTACTTGCATGTGATTTAGTATGTAGATGGTTGTAATCATAGCTTACTGTAGTGAAAATGTAGATGCCATGGAGGTGATAGCGTAGGAAGTAGAGTTTTTACTTGGATTATTTTAATGGGGTTCTTGCCTCTCGGTCGTGAACCTAGAAAATGAAATGTTGCGTGTATATTTTGTTTAAGTTATGTGGACCATTGACAGAGTGATGATTTTGATTATGGTAAAGGCTGAGTTTTGGGTTCGAGCTTAATAGCTGTGATCTCAACCCTTATGTAAAAATGCATAGCCTATGCAAAAGTTCTAATGGTTAATCCTTCATGTAATTTGTTTACTTATCAGAGATTATTTTTGTTTATGTGGAAATTTATAAATCTTGGCAGCATTGTTAATTTTGCAAATCAAATCCAACAAGATTCGATGCTTGTCGTGGTTTGATATAACCTTTGTTTTTAAGACATGAGACCATAGGATTCGATCCTGGGATGCGTGGGCTTGTGGGTTAATGTTGTATGCGTGGATCATGTGTTGGCAGAAGTGCCGACAGGATTCGATCCTAAAACCCTTAAATGGATACGTTATTTCAATAATGGCTTTTTATTAGGTTTATGTTTGATTTTTATTTTGATAATAGATAGTGTGTTTATTGTTTATAATAATCATGCCTACAGACCTTTATAGGTCTCGATGGCTGGCATATGATGTGGGTAAAGTTTATAAAGTGGAAACTAATGTTTGGAGTTTGTTTATGGTAATTGGTATGTTTTAAAATAAGTTAACTCTATTTATCTTGTGTTTTGTTATATTGTTTAAAGTTTCAACAATGATATTTAAGTCATAATTTTATGCCTAGAATTTATGCTAAGGTTATAGGTAATAGTTTTGATGGTTATAATTAATACAAGCCTGCTTGAAATATGAAATATGCTAGCAGAGAAAAGATATAAAGTTAGTTTTTAATTAATTCTTTAGTTTGTAACGTTCATCAATTAGGTTTAATAAGATTTAGGTAGAAAATATATGATATTATTTCTATGTTTTGAACCTGCAATAATAAACAGGAAATATAACTTACTTAAAAAATCTAGACTCTGTTTAAAGAAATACCTATGTCAGAGAAGACTCAAATTAACCTGTAAATGATGAAATAAAATGCAAGAATAACAGAGACCAAGTCCTCCTATTGATAAAACTAAAGTTGATAGTCTATCATTACAAATATGAATAAGATATATTTTCCTAACTAGAATATCATGTTTGAGTAGATAAAATAACCTAGCCTCTGTTAAAAGGAATACATCTGTTAGGGAAGACTGAATTTAATCTGTAAGTGAAGAAAGAAACGATGCAAAAATATAACCTAGCTATACCAAACAAATACTAATTAATCTCCTCATTTAATAAGAAAAATTGTGTAAAATGCAAGGGAAAATTCAAGAACCTCATACCTGGAAGTTGAAGCTATTTTTAATGGATGAAAATCATGCGCACTTAAATACCCATCATTAATAAGTACATAAACAGATCTGGCCTCTGTTCAGATAAACAAATAACTTGGGAACTACCACATTCCACCCAATCATGACCCGAAACCATTCCTGGTTTCAATCCGGATCCCCCAGAGTTGGTTCCAACATGCAAGTAGATTAGATTTCTTGAAATAACCATTTTTATTTAATTTAGGTAATTTTAATATTTATTTAAATTTAAGTTATGAACTTTTGACTAGTTCCTATTTTGACTCTTATAGGTATTTAATATTTAACTATCATTAGTAATAATAATAACATGTGGATCCTTTCATTATTACTTATAGTTACTAGTATTATAATTACTATGCTTACTATTTTATACATATCATGTATAAATTATATATTTATATATATACCATTTGTTAACGTTTTAACATTATATATCATATAGCATGATCCCTAATCATATGAAACTTTTCTTTTAGCTTAGTCACTTTATTTAATAATCCCTTCAGGTAGGGGTTAGGTCAACTAGGTTAGGAAACTCTAAACCTCCTTGCATGTTGGATTCCCTCATATAACATGGTAGTTCTTGAGTACTTTGATGAGATACAGAAATTCGAAATTTTATTTAATCACTTAAAAATAAGTAAGATGAGATCAACATTTTCTTAGAGTTGTTTTCACTCAACATATTAATTTTCCAGTAAATCGTGGTGCTTATCCAGAGCCCATACTCAACTCTAAAAAAAAGAGCGTTACAAACTTTGTGCAATTCAAGAGCTCATTTCTCAACAGTTGCTAGGATGTATTTGTAGGATACATCTAGGGATACAATGGAAAAGGATCCGATGTTCAAGAGATTATGCTCAAAATCAACTTGGAAGGCTGCTGGAATTATTCCCAACACTTAAAATTTTTATCTTTTCATGTGCTTCAGAGCTTCATGCTCAACACAAATGTTTCATCACTCATGTGTTCCAAAGCTTCTCGCTCAACACAAATATAAATACTCATGTGATCCAGAGATTCTCGCTCAACACAACCATCAAATACTCATGTGCTCTAGAGCTCTTCGCTCAACACAAAACATCTCATCAATTATGTGCTTTAGGGTCCATGTCCAACACATGGAATCACATATATAAAACATATGCAATTGGATTATGCCCAATATATCAAACAATTCATCATGTTCATGTGCAGTGGGGTCTTAGTCCCAATATACCAAATAAAACATCAAAGTAACATCATAAGCAATGGGGTTGATGCCCATAAGTGTTAGGTCAAAATTCAGGATATTACATCCCTCCCCACTTAGAACAACACCGTCCCTGGTGTTATAGGGACTCAAAATAAAATCATGAAACAAGGTGGGGTAAGCCTCTCTCATGGTGGCTTCATTCTCCCAAGTAGCCTCATCAGCCTCGAAATGATTCCATTGCACTTTCAACTGGAATATGGTGCACTTCATGAGCCACACCTCTACCTTGTCTAGTATATGAAGGGGTTCAGGTGCAAACTCCCCTTCAGGTTCCACCTATAATAAGGACCAATCAATCACATGTTTAATATCATAAACATATTTATTTAATAAAGATGCATGGAAAAAATTATGGACTTGTATGTGAGCAGGTAAAGATAGTTCATATGCCACTGGACCTCTCTTGGCGAGTATCTCAAAGGGTCCACAAAATCTAGGTGCTAACTTACCACACCTTCCCAAGATCAATGAGCTTATTTTTGCTTTTACTTTTAAGTAAACATGATCTCCTATCTGATAATCATTATATTTCATTTTCTTATCTGCGCAACTTTTCTGGCAGTCTTGTGCTTCTTTAAGATTCAACTGGACCTTGGTAACCAATTGTTCCAAGTCATTTAGTAAGTCGAGCCCTAACATGAGCCGACCCATTGGGCTATCCCAAGTAACCGATGTTCTACACTTCCATCCATAGAGTACCCCAAAGGGACTCATCTTGGCGGAGGTCTGGTATTTGTTGTTATATGCAAACTCTACAAGATGCAAGTAATCTTCCCACTTGGTGGGGTTGTCCATGACATACATCCTAACCATGTCCTCTACATTATGGTTTACCCTGTCACATACCCCAATTTTGCAAAAACAATTTTATATTATTTGAGAAACATTATGTTAAATTTTATGCTAAGTTGTAATTGATGACCCAGTGGGGTCAGGGATATTTAATGTAAATTCGGAATATTTTATTTATAAATAAATAAATGAGGAGACAACAGCTTAGGAGAGCTGTTAAAAGAGTGTTTACTAGTCAAATTGGTGGAGGAGACTAGGTGGAGAGAAAACTGACATGTGGCAGCATCCTCAAACCACTTCCAACTGTTGCAGGTAGAAACCTCCCTATATTTGTGGTCATGATTCCCCAAGAAAGTGGAATCAGAGTAGGTGGCTCATTTAATGAAAACTGACCCAGAAGACCTAGGCATCTTTATAAAAATTCCCATTGAAGAGAGTTGAGGCTGCTCATTCTACAGAAGTGATCATTCACGGTGAATGAATTTACTTCAGAGAAATTGAATGGAGGGGAAATTGGAAAGTGTTTGAGGGGGTAATTGTTGATTGATCTTGTTGCATCTTTTAAGCTGAAGATCATACTGTAGAGAGCAGATTGTTGTTACTGAGGTATTGAACTAGTCAGGTGACAGAGGGTTCTACAGTTGCATTCTCCACCCAGTTCTCAGCCAGGAAGACCAGGAATAGGATCGGGGGTCCTGAGGAAGCATTGTTTGAGCGCTCTCCAGGAGATTGGTAGGGAGGAACGACCTTCTAAAGCTGTTGTCATCTTTTCCTCAACAAGTTCTATGTTATTTTATTTTACTGTCTTGGTTAAATAAATCTTAGTTTATCTGCTACATGAATGTTAAAAGTTCTGAGTTCGTGAAATGTTAGATTTAGTATTTTTATTGGATTGTTATGGAAATGAAAATGATTTAGGAAAGTAATGAAATAGAAAGAAATTAAATTTCTAGAGTGTGTTTTTCCACACATAGAAACCAGGTGGTACTCTAGCATAGTAAGAATGCTTTAAATAAATGAAATAATTCTTAAGAAGAATGAAAATAGTAGATATGATTTGTATCTGTAGGTAAACAGAGTAAATTTTATTCCAGTTTTTAAAATGCAATAAAATAGCAGTATTATGTTTGTTTATATTTACTGTTTTACTTAGTTTAACTAAATGAAAAAGCGGAAAGAAGAAATAGTAAATTACACTAGCATTACAGTAATAGTATACATATAGGAAATAAAAGTTTAGAGGAGATAATAACTAATATTGAAGAAAGAATATAAATAAGTTATTAACCAAACCGTTTTCTTCTTTTAATTAATAACTTAATCTTAACTATTACTAAATAAAAACTAGCTTAGGGTTTTGTTAATAAACCCATGAGAAATTAACAGAGTTCTAGAGTTAACTTTCTATTTTCTAGAAAGCTCCAAATAGTTACAAATTACAAGTAGTAAATAAAAATAAATGTGAATATAAATAATAAACGAAATAAAACTAAGAATTACATATATAGGAGCTAATTATTTAAAAAAAAACAAACAAGTTGAGAACCTGTGAAAGAAAAACCTAAGGGTCGAAACCCCATCAACTAAATTATCTAATTACAAATTAACCTGTATAAGTTCTAACCAGTTACATTGTTAACTATATAAAAAAGTAATCAAGAAGGCTACAATCCATGCTTTGGATTGCTTGTAGTCTTTTTCTGAAAATAAACATATTTTATAAACAGTAAAATAAACACATAATTTACAGGTTAACGAAACCATAACAACACAAAACAGAGCTCAAAGATTAACAAAGTCTTTCTTTATAAAACCAATTGTATTACATTATCAAGCCATAAGGCTAAATCCTTAATTAGAAACCAATTACATGTCACGGCTCAAGAGCCAGTATTACCCAACTTAAACAACAAAGGTTTTTAAAGTAAACTGGAGTAACATCATACTAAAACTTTTTAACTAATAAAGAAACCGAAAACAGGCTTCCAAGCTCTATATTTTTCCTTCCAACAATTCTCATCGCAAGTAAGGAAAAACCCACTTTGAACCAGGGCTTACCGGTTGGGGCCACGAGTTCACTGAAGCCAGCAGTTGTATTTCTTTTCCACTGAAGGTTGAGCCGTCCCAGGTTCCTACAAAGAGTACAAGACCGAGCTTTAGATTAAGACTCAGCTCACAAAGTAAAACCCTCACTACATTAATAACTTAATAAAAGAGATTTTCATAACAAAAAACTGAATTTGTCTTACCTGCAAGTAAGAAGAAGAAATCAAGCAGTGAAAGAGCTGTCACCAGCTTAAGCAAATTCCAGAAAGGATTATTCAAACCCTACGCCAACCCTGGAGTGGAGACAGTATCAAACCAACTTACAACTCCACAAAGCCGTGAAGAGCAACAAGTAAGACACAGCTGAAACCATGGACAGGATGCGAGCCAAACTTTTAAATAAATACCCACTCGCGTAGTAAGGCTCACAACCACAAAGATTCTAGACCTAAGACTAAGTAATGAGATTACACAGTAACAAACATAAGCTACGGAGCAAGCAAGTAGAGGAATAGCCTCTCATGGCTACCAAGAAAACTACACAGAGCAACCCGCAAGCCAACGAAACCCTCGAAGTCAAATGACAGGTGAATAGGGTTTTTCCTGTCTTTTAAGTCACCAATGCATGGATGAGAGCAGACCACGTGCCATCCAAATAATTTAGCATGCGAGGGTCTTGTCTATAGTCAACCTGCACTTTCAATTACCAAATTATTATTGCCACGATCAATAACAAACTATGCAATCGACTATAGAATGTATACATATATATTCATTATTGAAACCATCACAAGGTCGACCATAGTATAAACATTTCTAAATAATGATTAGTATGTTTACTTTGCAAATTGACTTTAAAATAATTACATATTATTTGAAGCACAAACTATATCATTTGCAATCGATGGTATAAGACTGGTTACAATTGCTAACATCTAATATATGTCGTTGACTATAGAGTAAAGATGTCTAAACCTTGTCAAATAAACAATCATGAGGTTCGACCATAGTGTAAACTTTTACAAATAATGTTTTGCATGCTCAACATGCCAATGACAATGATAATGAATCTTATCATTGTTTACAAAGTCAATTTTTGATTGTTTGTGCTTACTTGGTTCCATCATAGTATAGGAATTTTATTTATAATGTTTCAATTGATATAGACCTTAAGTTAGAAGTTCTAGGTAGTGAAATCTACCATAGTTGTTAATATAAACTACAACTTATTATACTGAGGCAACATTATAATAGTAATTTTACTATTGTGTAAACCATGCACAAGATTTATAAATTATAGGAATAATAATGATAATGTATTTACCTATGATTTCGACTTTATAGAAGTGGTGGTTAGGTAGTATTCCATCTTAAGATGATGCATCTAGTTACAAAGAACCAAACTTGTAATATGTCATGGAAATTTCCAGGTAGTAAGATTCCCATAGGATGTAAGTAACAATTATATTGGTACATTATAAAATAATGTGGTATTGTATATTTATACAATAATACATGCAGCAAGGCAATAATTTAAGTACTGAAGTTTATAACTTGATGTTTAGCATATTTACATACAAACAACAGGTTAATAAATTCCATGGATAGTAAGAAAGAGACAAAATAGAAACATGTACTCTATTGGAAATCCTTACCTTTGAGATTGATAGGAGTAATTTCATGAATAAAAGACAGTACATTTACACATAACATTAGCGGTATGAGCACGTTAAAATAAAAGTAATTGTATGACGAAGAACTTGAGCTCTAAGTTCACAGTAAGGATCTTTGTGTTTAGCGAAGTGTGTTAAAGATAACAATCTTTGTAGCTAAACTTTGAATACTGTCTTAGAACCAGAACTATGGAAGAAAATTACTTTACCTCATCAGAGCTTGCTTTTAAATAATCAGTTTATTCACTAGCATATTAACATGCAATATAATTACTTCTCTCTACCTTGCAAATTAAAACTCTTATTTGAGCGATCGTTACCTGTTGAACCTGTAAGAACCAGCAGTCCATCTATGTTAGTATAATGCTAAGTAAGCCCCAAGTTTTCAAAGATAGATTTTACCTACTTCCCAAAAAGTAAAATTATTACTAAAGCTAAAAGCAATCTAGATGCAAGTCATTCTTATATACCTTATGAAAATGAAAGTTGTATTAGTTATTGTATTTTGAAACTAATTAATACTAATTGTTAAATTGTTTCATTTTTCGCTAACCGCTAGCAGTTAGTAAACTACGTATTCAGGCATTTTATGTTATCTTAAAGATTTTAAATTTTCATGAAATTTTGGGGTTATGACATACCCGTTCTATCTTCTCGTCTGCCTGCGGGTGGTAAGAAGTACTAAAGTTCAACTGCATCTCTAAACCGGAGAATAAGGATCTCCAAAAGTTCCTAGTAAACCTGGTATCTCGATCTAAGATGATTGCCTTGGGTATCCTATGCAATCTAAATATCTCATTTAAGAAGATGTCGGCAATGTGCACTGCCTTGTAGGTCGACTTCACTGGAATAAAGTGTGTTTCTTTTGACAATTTGTCAACTGCTACAAAGATAGAATCATTTTTCTTTTTACTCTTAGGTATACCCATGATAAAAATCCATACTAATAACCCCCACTTCCATTTCGGAATGGGTAATGGTTACAGAAACCCCGAAGGATGATGGTGCTCAGCTTTGACCAACTGACATTCTTGACATTTGGAAATAAACAATGCTATTTCGGCCTTTAACTTAGGCCAAAAAAATTATTTCTTTACTGCGGATATCATGTTTTGATATCCAGGATGCCCAGAGTAGGGTGTCCGATGAAATTCCATGAGGGTGCTGGACCAGATGTCCCCTCCTTCTGGAATGTACAATCTCACTTTGGACCATAGCAGTCCCATTTCATCTACCTTGTACTCTTTTTGTTTCTAAAACAACCTATCCTCTTGGACCTTCTTGAGGATTTCAACATAGAAAGGGTCAACTCTGTTGGCCGTTTAATCCTCTTGTGTAAATCTGAATCAATTTGACTTAAAGTCACCTCATATATCATATGAGCTCGTCGTCTCAATGCATCAACAAATTTGTTCTCCTTGCCCTTTATATGCTTTAGCTATAAATGGTACTTGTTGATGAAATTGAACCATCTGGATTGCGTGGCATTCAAATCCGGTTGTTCAAATAAATACTTTAGACTCATATTGTATGTTTTCAAAAGGAATTTCTTTCCCATGAGGTAGTGCCTCCACATATTCAAGGTATCGATGATGGTTGCTAACTCAAGGTCATGGGTGGGGTAGTTCTGTTCATGTTCTCTTAATTTCCATGATTCATAATAGATCGCGTAATCATTTTACAAGAGGACTCCTCTGAGCCCTTCCTTGCTTGCATCGTTGCAAACAACAAAATCCTCATCGGGATCCGCAATTCGTAGTATTGGTACAGCTGTCAAAAGTGTTTAATCTTTTGAAAACTTTCCGCGCACTTGGTTGTCCATAAGAACTTATTCGCCTTATTTTGCAAAGTGGTCATGGGACAAGTTATCCTTGATAAGACTTCAAGTACGAAAGGTAGTTTGGTGAATATCCTCGTTACGAATCCATACTTGATGGTACCTAGATCATAGGTTGGTCTTCAAAAAGATCTTGGCTCCTCCTACTTGATCAGACAAGTCATCGATCCTAGGGAGTGGGTATCAGCTCTTGATGGTCATCTTGTTAAGTTGACAGTAATCGATGCACATCCACATTGTACCATCCTTCTTCTTTACGAATAGTATCGGTGCTCCCCAAGGGGACAAACTCGAACGGATATATACCTTCTCAATCAACTCCTGCAAATGCAGTTTGAGTTCCACCAAATATGGTGCGCTCATGTGATAAGGGGATTTTGAAGCGGGAACTGATCCTGGTGTCAGTTCTATGGAAAAATCTAAGTCTCATTTTGGTGGTAATACTGGGATTTCCTTAGGAAATACGTACTTGAAGTCTGCGAGAACTGAAAATTCCTTGATGTGTTGTTCTCTTTCATCTTCTATGTCTTGTATTTTTACTGCAAACAATTTGCATCCTTTCCTAATGAACTTCTTTGCTTATAAAGCATACATCTGCCTTATGGAAACTTTCTTAGGTATGCCTTGAATCTTTACCGGATTCCCTTGGCTATTTGTACACAAGATTGACTTGTGTAAGCAATCGATCATGACATGGTGTTGTTCCAACCAGTCCATGCTGATAAGTGTATCATATGATCCTAAGGGTAGGATATTTAGGTTTATTCTAGTAGGAAAACCATTCAGGTTTACCTCACAGTCTATAACTATTTCAGAAACCCTTCGTTTCGTACCTATGGAAAATTGCACCAGCCATGGTTTCTCATGTTTAACCTTGTCTACTTTACATACGTCAAAAAATTTAGGAGATACATAGCTTCTAAAAACACCGAGGTCAATCAATATTGAAATAGAAGTGTTGGAAATATTACCTTCTATCTCAACCATGGTAGCCTGATGGTATGCTTGTCGGCCATGAAAAGGTTGCATAAATCCACAGTGTTCCAACTATGTCCTCTATTGTTGGTACTTCTTGTAAGTTGTGCAAGACTCCATTGGTTTTGTTCTTACAGTATTAGGCATAATGGGCCCTTGGCATTTCCAGCATTTTATTTGCAGCGGGGAAACATTGGCTCCCCCATTTGTTGTTGGTTTGTTAGCATTCGGTGCTGGTACATATGGATTTGTACCTATTCTGTTGAAGTTCTTATTGGTTGGAAAGTTGTTGTTTAATTTTCTATAAGGTGGTGGGTTGAAACCCGGTTTACGGTTGTCCGAGAAGGTCCTAGAACTGTCTCCGCTTCTATTGATGTTTTCTTCCCTCAGCTTTCTGAAAAGTTTTTGCAGAAATCACTCCATCTGATTTCTCTTACCTCATCTTTCTTTGTATGCTTTAGGTCTCTCCACCATCTAGGTGATTTTCCATTTAAATTATAGATGGCTAGATGGGCCTTCATCTTACTAGAGTATTTATGTAATTGGAAATATTTGTTCATACCTAGAAGCCATTTTTCATCTTTATCATTTGTGTTCATCTCTCCTTCATAGGTTGGGGCTTTTATCTTCCTGAACTCTCCCTAGAGATTGTCATCATTTCTCTGTTTCTTTCTGAAAGGACAAAGAGAATCATCACTAGAAGGACTGTGACAATCTCTTTCTGGAGGTTCAGGGGTGTGTTCTTCTTTTCCTTCTTCTCTCAAGTTGCTGGCCCTTTTATGATAGTATTATGTCTTGAACCTGTTGGTTGAATGGGTGGGTGTTCCCTGCGGGATTCCTCCCATCATGTTCCTCAGCAAGGCGTCATTAATTGCTTGTTGTTCCTTTCTTTCATTCATATTATCATCCTTGAAACTCTGTAATTTTGCTTGAAGAATTTGTATGGTTTTCAGTATATCAAAATTTAGTTCAATCACTGGGTTTTCTTCCTATGTGGGGGTATTCAACTTTCCTTTTCGGCTGTTGTCTTCTTTTGTGTTCATGTTCTGAATAGTTCTTTGAATCCTGCAATTACGAATTTTTAATAATAGGAAAAATTTATGTTAGTTAACAAAATCTTAAAATATACTTTATTTTCTGCAATGAATGTCTGGCACGCCCATTAGGTCTCTTAGTGTTGAAACTGGGCGTCGATCCTTGTTTTTTACACCGAAGTGACGTAAGTTGTTCTTACAATTTCTAGATGTTTGCCCGATGTGGTTACTAATGTAACTACATAATTTGTTTATGTGACTTGATCTGATTTAGATGATTACACTATTCATTGATCGTTTCTTATCATGCATGTGCATGTGTTTGTTCATTTATAACTTACTTCTTGGTTATAATAATTGTTCATTGTTTAATGGAAAGTCCTGACTTATCTTTAACTGTCAAGGGGTGGAGTGGCGGGATTTGGATCCCTTATGGGACCACTTGGAGAGGTAACTAGTCTTACTTGTGGTTATGGGGTTTACTTAGTTCATGTTAAACTAATGCAAACCTTTGCTTCCATTGTGCAAGTTCATTAGATGGTGAGAACTTGCTACAACAATTAAACTTTGACATGCCATCTATGTTATACTAGTGTATGCCTTTCGAAGACATCAAGACTAGAGTCTTGGCCTAGCTACTCCTACTTCTGCTAATTACGTTAACGGTTATGCAAAGTTGGGGTTTGTCAGAACTGCATCTATCGGGTTAATATTATTATTATTGTGGCTAGGACTTGATAAAAAATTATTCCTATGCTTAGTATTTATATCATATGATTGGAATGTTTTTATGCCTGAATGTGAAGGGCTTAAGTCATAAGACTTAGCCATATTGTATTAAATTTTATATGCCATATGACATATATGAAGATCCGTTCATGGCATATTTCATATGAAATGAACCTTGTCTTATCTATGTTAATGATGATATTGATGTTGGTCCCAATACAAATCACATTTCCAATATAAAATCACATTTGGGGTTTTTAAACTAAAGGCATGAGGGTAAATATCATGACGTTGGTGGTGGATAGGGTGGCGGAGTAAATGCTCCTCAGGATGGTGAAAACTCAAACCCTATGCTTGGTCTATCATGGATGGAAGAACCATTTGTTACTTCCATGGGTATGTGCTTTGTTCAGCTCTTTGGTTTTGTCACAGCATTGAGGATTGGTTCACTTTGTGTCTTGGGAAGGTACGCTCTCCAATTGTGTTTGTAGCGTTATAATCTTTTTTTATTTTCAAGTCTAGGATTAACATACTTCTAGTGGGCCTCTGTTCCTTTTTGCAGGTGACGGGACCTCCATTTCGTGGGTCGTGGTGTCTACCAGGTTGTCTACGAATAACCTTCATGGGTAATCCCTGTAAAAACAAGCTTGAACGGTTACCTCTGCGTATAGATGTTTTTAGCAGATCTTTTAAGCTCTGTGTTGTAAAGAGTAAAGTGGTGAATATTTTATTTTAATGGTTTCGACTGTGTAAACATTCTATGTTATTGGGCATCCAGGGATGCATATATACATTTTAATTTGAGGAGGGATTTGATATGTGTAAGATGGAGACTCTGTGTTTCGGTCATTTAGATAATGTGTTATTACATTACATGAGTGTGTACATTTTTACTTGTAAATTGTAGAAGGTTCACTTGTATGTATGTGTTTTTTATGTCTGTAGCTTAAACATTGGTTTTGGTATGTTAATGGAGGTTCTGCGTATTGGTTTTAAACGAATAGTTTAACTTGTTGTCATTCCATTGTGTAACATCCCCGACCCTTCGACCGACGAAGAGGATGCTACCATGGCGTTAACCATCGGGGCTAAGAGCCCCATGAACATGTACACCCATAATATGGTGAAATGCTGAAACAGAATGCTTTGAACTAAAACATACATACATGATTATTTATCATACACAGCGGAAGTAACATACATTCATACAAGCATTCAACATGTTCATCATGATCATTAATAGTAAATAGGATTACAAAAGTAAAATACACAAGATTACTTATCTTATAAAGAAATCGTTCCGCAACCAGCTACGTCGCTGCAACATTCCACCCAACCATAGGCTAGCACGCTCCTAAATCTCTCAGCAATGCAGCCACCCCTAAGCCGGGCATGACTCCCCAAGGAATAAGGAACTAACAGGCTTACACATAGCCAAGGGTAACAACACCACAAGGGTACACAGTTTAGCCAAGGGTAACAACACCACAAGGGTACACAGTTCAGCCAAGCCAAGACGGTTGGGTTTATCAGGTGAACAACAGATCAGCCAAGCCAACAGAGTTGGGTTTATCAGGCCACCTAGGAGCTGGGAAAGGCTAATGCTAAGTTTGTGAGCTCATTGAAGAGTTGCAGACACCAAAACCAGAACCAGCCTGGATTCTAGAACACCCACACACACCCAACACAAGGAAGTCAGTCCCTTCTCTGCAACGCAGTCCCTCAGACCCTGATCTTCCCTCCAGTGCTCTTCAGGGGTTGTGGAGAAGAAATCCAGCTCAATAGCTCTGTCCGTGTGGTTCTCAACCCACCAGGTTTATCAAGCACCTCAGGCCCTCATTCACCAAACCAAAATAGTCCGGGGACAAATCCACTACATGCAAGCAGCCAAACAGCTATTCAAACATTTACAGGGAAAAACATAGTCAAGCCATCATGCCAAACAATAGCTAACACACTCACATGAACCCACAGGAAACCAGTCTTCAATACCATCGCTGCGACACTTACACAGACCAGAAAATGGTTAAAAAGACACAGCCAACATTCACAGCTCAACGTGGATTCACAGGAAAGATCACCCCGATATTCTACCAATGCTGCATTGTAGGAAACTCAATCAACAATGAGTGGGGAAAACCGCTCCCATCAATCAGTGGGAAAAATCCCAATAATTTTCCGCTGCGATCCACTATGATGGATGAAAACAATACACAGTCCAATGCATGGAGGTAGAAGTTGGTTCTTTGTGTGGATGGAAAGAACAGAATTACAGACCGGCAATTAGTGCTAGAGAGAGGAGGCAAACCCCGACACAATGGATGGTAAAAAATTTTATCCCCGTCCTACATGAGGAAGACGAACAGCCATGATCCGAGGGAGTGGGCAGAACGGTCCCTACATCGTGGAGAGGAAAGCAAGTGTGGGCGTGGTAGTGGTCTTCCTTCCAGCCAATCGTTGCCTCAACTAACAAAAAGGAAATAACTAAGGGTGGTGGTGACACATAGCTTTCCCCCGTGACTCAATGTTCCACATCCCCCCTTTCCTTATCCTTTGGAATCATGCCCCTTCTCGATTTAGTTGCTGCAAACATAGCTGGTTGGGTTATTTAATTAAAATGCATGTTTACATGATGCCACAATTAAATATATGCCACATGTCCCGATATACCATCGATGACCATTCCTAATCAGAAACACAACATAACCAAATCTATGGTGGGGCCTTGGCATTTAGCTCTGCACCAAGATTATTTACAACATATGTATCCTATGTACTTTAACGCAAGAGGGGTTAAAACCGGGGTATTACACATTGCTTGCAATGGAACCTCTTTTGATTCGCGACTGTGTATTTTCTTACTGGCAATTGTTATTCAATGGTTATTATGATGTTATTTACTTTCCTATTATTTAGTATGGAGATGGTCATAATCTTAGCTTACTATTGCAAAAATGTAGATGTTGTGGTTGTGATAGCATAGGGAGTAGAGTTTTTACTTGGATTATTTTAATGGGGTTCTTGCCTCTCAGTCGTGAACCTGGAAAATGAAATGGTGCATGTATATTTTGTTTAAGTTATGTGGACCGTTGACAGAGTGATGATTTTGATTATGGTAAATGGTGAGATTTGGGTTCGATCTTGATAGCTGTGATTTCAACCCTTATGTAAAAACATTTAGTCTGTGCAAAAGATCCAATGGTTAATCCTTCATGTATTTTTGTTTCGTTATCATAGACTATTTTTAGTTTATGTGGAAATTTGTAAATCTTGGCACCATTGTTAATTTTGCAAATCGAATCCTACAAGATTCAATGCATGTCATGGTTTGATATAACCTTTTTTTTTAGACATGAGCCCATAGGATTGGATCCTGGGCTGCGTGGGTTTGTGGGTTAATGTTGTATGCGTGGATTTTATTTTGGTAGAAGTGCTGACACGATTCGATCTTGAAACCTTTAAATGAATACACTATTTCAATAACGAGTTTGTATTAGGTTTATGTTTGGTTTTTATTTTGATAGTAGATAGTGTGTTTATTGTTTATAATAATCGTGCCTACAGACCTTGCTAGGTCTCAATGGATGGCATACGATGTGGGTAAAGTTTATAAAGTAGAAATTAAATGTTTGGAGTTTGTTTATGGTAATTTTTAGGTTTTAAAATAGGTTAACTCTGTTTATCTTGTGTTTTGTTATATTTTTTAAAGTTTCAGCAATGATATTTAAGTTATGATTTTATGCATAGAATTTATGCTAAGGTTATAAGTAATAGTTTTGATGGTTATAATTGTTGATGTAATTGTAACATCAGAATGTATTTATCCGTATATCTTATGTATTGTACCCCGATGTTTATTTCAGGATG
The DNA here is from genome assembly GCA_001517045.1 of Pseudotsuga menziesii. Classification (NCBI taxonomy): domain Eukaryota; kingdom Viridiplantae; phylum Streptophyta; class Pinopsida; order Pinales; family Pinaceae; genus Pseudotsuga; species Pseudotsuga menziesii. Next base: position 83,905 of record LPNX011203417.1, read on the forward strand.
TGTCTGTAATGTATTTGAGTCATGTCATACCCCGATGTTTATTCTGGGAAGTTTCTATAATGTAAACAAGTCATGTCAAGTCATTGTGGTTAACCCTCCTATTTGTCAAGGCTTAAAGTCCCCATAGTTGTTGGACCCTAGGGTTATTAGACTATTCTAGATAAGTCGACCCTAGGTGAGTTATTGTAAGTCGGGGCAATAGTCCCCACCATCTAAGTCAAGGTTAACCCTCCTTGTTGAGTAGAGGGAAAAGTCCACACAAGTTGTGGGGCACTAGGGTTATTATACACTCCTAGAGATGTCGGCTCTAGTAAGTAATTGTTAAGTGAGGAAGACATGTTGGAGTGGGCTTCAAGTGAACAAAAGAATATAAATGGAGAGTAAGCCTCTCTATTTATCACACACACACTCACTCATTGGGGTGCATGAGTGAGAGAGGAGAAGTTCTCTCAAGTGAGAGAGAGAGAGACAGAAGTTGTGGAGATCATCTTTATTTTTTCAGGTTTTACTGCTGCCATTGGTGCTCATTCTATCTCTGAGAAAGTTGCAGGGTTTTCTCCTTTATGGTTTCCCCAAGGAAAATTCTTTGTGTCTCTTGTCTCTTGTGTTTTATTGTTGTCCGTGTTATTCTCTCAGTTAAAGATCCTAAGATCATAATGCTAGCTTAGAATGTTAAAAATCTAACAATAATTAATAGTTTTGATATTATTTCTATGTTTTGAAACTGCAACAATAAACATGAAATATAACTTAGTTAAAAAATATAGACTTTGTTTAAATAAATACCTCCATTAGAGAAGATTGAAATTAACTTGTAAATGATGAAATAAAATGCAGGAATAACAGAGACCAAATCCTCCTATTGATAAAACTAAAGGTGATAGTCTATCATTACAAATATGAATAAGATATATTTTCCTAAATTTAATATCATGTTTGAGTAGATAAAATAACCTATCCTATGTTAAAAGGAATACATCTGTTAGGGAAGACTGAATTTAATCTGTAAGTGAAGAAAGAAACAATGCATAAATATAACCTAGCTATAGAAGACAGATACTAATTATCCATTCAAAATTTAATATCCTCATTTAAAAAGAAAACTTGTGTAAAATGCAGGGAAAAATTCAAGAACCTCATACCTGCAAGAAGAAGCTATTTTTAATTCCTGAAAATCCTGCACACTCAAATACCCATCATTAGAAAGTACATAGACAGATATGACCTCTGTTCAGATAACCGAATAACTTGGGAACTACTACATTCCATTCAAGCATGACCCGAAACCATTCCTGGTTTCAATGCGGATCCCCCTGAGTTGGTTCCAACATGCAAGTAACTTAGAGCTCCTAAGGTAAGGCTTCAATAACTGGGATATCAAGTTCTGTATCAGTTTTCATTTTTCCTCTTAGGAAAAATGTTCTCCGAGAACTCTCTTGAATATCATCACATAGAATTATGGAATCTTCAAAATATCCCCCTAGCCTCTCTTTGGCTTGGCTTCTTATAGATAGACTTTTCAGGAAATGGGGCAGTTATATCAAGAATCATTTGATTTCTTGAAATAACCCTTTTTTTATTTAATTTTAGTAATTTTAATATTGATTTAAATTTAACTTAGGAAATTTTGACTAGTTCATACTTTGACTCTTGTAGGTATTTAATATTTAATTATCATTAGTAATAATAATAACATATGGATCCTTTCGTTATTACTTATAGTTACTAGTATTATTACTATGCTTACTCTTTTATGCATATCATATATAAATTATATATTTATATATATACCATTTGTTGACATTTTAACTTTAGGTATCATATAGCATGATCCCTAATCATATGACATTTTTCTTTTAGCTTAGTCACTTTCTTTAATAAGGCCTTCAGGTAGGGGTTAGGTCAACTAGGTTAGGCAACTCTAAACCTTCTTGCATGTTGGATTCCCTCGTATAACATGGTAGTTCTTCAGTACTTTAATGAGATATAAAAAATTGAAATTTCATTTAATCACTTAAAAATAAGTAAGATGAGATCAATGTTTTATCAGAGTCATTTTCACTCAACATATTAATTTTCCAGTAACCCCTAGCACTTATTCAGATGCCATACTCAATGTTAAATACAAGAAGTTACAAACTTAGTGCAATTCCAGAGCTCCTTGCTCAACACTAATGCTAGGATGTATTTGTAGGATACACCTACGGATACAATGGCCATGGATCTGATGTTCCAAAGCTTATGTTGCACATCAACATGGAATGCTCCAGAGCTTATGCTAAACACTTCCAATTTTTATCTTTTCATGTGCTTCATAACTTCATGCTCCACACAAATGTTTCATCACTCATGTGTTCGAGAGCTTCTCACTCAACAAAAATATAAATACTCATGTGCTCCAAAGATTCTCACTCAACACAAACATCAAATACTCATGTGCTCCAGAGCTCCTCGCTCAACAGAAAACATCTCATCAAGTATGTGCTTCAGGGTCCACGCCCAACACATGGAATCATATATATAAAACATATGCAATTGGCTTACTCCCAATATATCAAACAATTCATCATGTTATTATGCAGTGGTGTATTAGGCCCAATATACCAAATAAAACATGAAAGTAAAATCCTAAGCAATGGGGATTATGCCCATAAGTGTTAGGTCAGAATTCAGGATATTAAATACCTCCCCGCTTAGAACAACACCATCCCTCATGTTCTAGGGACTCAGAATGAAATCATGAAACAAGGCAGGGTAAGCCTCTCTCATGGTGGCTTCATTCTCCCAAGTAGGCTCATTGGCCTCGAAGTGCTTCCATTGCACTTTCAATTGGACTATGGTGTGCTTCCTAAGCTGCACCTCTCTCTTGTCCAGTATATGAAGGTGTTCAGGTTCAAACTCCCCTTCAGGTTCCACCTGTAATAAGGACCAATCAATCACATGTTTAGTATCATAAACATATTTATTTAATAAATATGCATGGAAAACATTATGGACTCTTATGTGAGCAGGTAAAACTAGTTCATATGCCACAGGCCTTCTCTTGCCAAGTTTCTCAAAGGGTCCACAAAATCTAGGTGCTAACTTACCACACCATCCCAAGCTCAATGAGCTTCTTTTTGCTTTTAAATTTTAAGTAAACGTGGTCTCCTATCTGATAATCTTTATCTTTCATTTTCTTATCTGCGTAACTCTTGTGGCAGTCTTGTGCTTCTTTAAGATTTAACTGGACCTTGGTAACCAATTATTCCAAGTCCTCTGAGTAATTCAAGCCCTAACATGAGCCAATCCACCGGGCTATCCCCAATAATTGGTATTCTACACTTCCATCCATAAAGTACCTCAAAGGGACTCATCTTGGCAAAGGTTTGGTATCCGTTGTTATACGCAAAATCTACAAGATTCAAGTAATATTCCCAAGTGTGGGGTTGTTCATGACATACATCCTAAGAATGTCCTCTACAATCTGGTTTACCCATTCTGTCTGCCTATCTGTTTGCGGATCGTAAGCAGTACTAAAGTTAAACTGCATCTCTAAACCGGAGAATAAGGATCTCCAAAATTTCCTGGTAAACTTAGTATCTTGATCTGGGATGATTGCCTTGGGTATCCCGTGTAATCTAAACATCTCCTTTAAGAAGATGTCGGCAATGTGCACTGCCTTGTAGGTCGACTTCACTGGAATGAAGTGTGTTGCTTTTGACAATTTGTCAACTACTACAAGATAAAATTATTTTTCTTTTTACTCTTCAGTAGACCCATGATAAAATCCATACTAATAACCTCCCACTTCCATTCTGGAATGGGTAATGGTTACAACAACCCCGAAGGATGTTGGTGCTCATCTTTGACCAACTGACATTCTTGACAATTGGCCATAAAAAACGCTATGTCGGCCTTTAACTTAGGCCAGAAAAAGTATTTCTTTACTGCGGATATCATCTTTTGATTTCTTGGATGCCCTAAGTAGGGTGTCTGATCAAATTCCATGAGGATGCTGGATCGAATGTCCCCTCCTTCTGGAACGTACAATCTCTATTTGGACCATAGCAGTCCCGTTTCGTCTACCTCGTACTATTTTTGTTGCTGAAACAACCTGTTCTCTTAGACCTTCTTGAGGATATCAACATAGAAAGGGTCAACTATGTTGGTCGTTCTAATCCTCTCATGTAAATCCGAATTGGTTTGACTTAAAGTCACCTCATATATCATATGAGCTAGTCGGCTCAATGCATCAACAATTTTGTTCTCCTTTCCCTTTATATGCTTTAGCTTGAAATGGTACTCGCTGAGGAAAGCCAACCATCTGGCTTGCCTAGCATTCAGATCCGGTTGTTCAAATAAATACTTCAGACTCATATTGTTTGTTTTCAGAAGGAATTTCTTTCCCATGAGGTAGTGCCTCCACGTCTTTAAGGGATCGATGATGGATACTAACTCAAGATCATGGTTCTACCAATCACATTCAAACAAAAATGTTCCAAGTCTTCCAATTACAATCAAACAAAAATAAAATAGTCTTTCAAAAATATTACAAATAAATTTTATCACTTGTGAGATATTACAATGTCGTAGTGCCTTCGTTTGTGGGATATTAAAGAGTACACCTAATGTCATAATATATTGGTGAATACCTACCAAAATCCTATTGTTGATCCCACCTCTAATACATCTTTGGAATTAAAAAATCTTTAGTTTTACTAGGTATTCCCTATTTTTACCAAATTATGCCCTTTTTATACCCCCTAATACTTATAAACCCCCAATAGCCTACATCCCACCCCCCAATACATACAATATATTGACCCTATTTTTCACAATTTAAAAACACCCCTTTATGAATGATCGTGATAAGATATTAGTCAATAAGGTGAATCCCATGTGCTCTAGGATAAACTAGGACCTCAAATGCCACATGTAGAGTCAACTAGGAGAGAGTAGGACATCACTGCAATGATTTGGAGTTGAGTAGGTTCCCATATGCCACCTCTTGAGTGAAATAGAGCACAATAGGATTAAAGTGGAGAAAACTCCATTCACATGCAACACCTCTTTAGTTTACTAAGAGAGAAGAGAGTGCACTCCCCTCAAAAGGAACATTCATTTTCACCTAACTCCTAAAATATATAGACTGGTAACCAAGATGCATAAATCATGTAATTTTGACCCACAAAGGTGTGCTAGGCTTCATGAAAGTGGATAAATGGGTACCCTAGGTGTGTAATATCCACTTTAATCATTTTAATACAATTTTATAAAATTTAACCCATGTGACCTAAATTGACATCTAAAATAAGAAAAATGTGGTGACACAAGTAATGCATGACAAAGAAACTAAGGATAATATCACCAATTTATGAAAAATGTACTAAGAAAGCTCATGGATTTGGAGGCATGATTAAGTGAAAAAAATTTGATAATTTAGATCACAAGGATCCATATTTATCTAAGTAAATGTCATTGTTGGGCCTTCCCTTTTACACATATAATGTGGGTGTTGTGTCATATTAGAAATCATATTTTAAAAGAGATGCATAAGACAACAAAACAAAAAGAAGAAGAGTTCTTGAGATAAGGATTGGAACTACAAACCATTTGGTCCTTTGTCATCTTCTATATTTGCAACCATCCATGTGAAAATTGAGTGGTAATAAAAAACATGCCTTGTAGTGACCTAATGAAGATCTACTTTTTATCAATCGTGTGATGATTTAAAGTGTTTACACAGTCTTTATTGCAAAACAAAACCAGGTCCCAGAAGGGAACCAATCAATTGTCTATACATTGAAGTATTTATCAATTTGAATCTAAGCTATATACTTATTCCCCCAAGGAAGGCCTCGCTAATACCTTTCCTAACCTCAAGACCAAATAGTGAATAAGGTTGAGGTCCCTCATGCCAAAATCTTATTCCAAATCTCTCTTGTGCCATGATATATATGAGCTTCTTAAAACTACCTCTAAGCATCAAGTCATCCACACATAGGACCTAAACATGGATATTAGATATACCAAACAAATAATCAAGATTGGGATTTTCAATAGTTGGTGTGAATCCCAAACCAATAAGGTACTTAATCATTCCTTAAGTAGCAATCACATGGTGGTTGTTTCATCATTTAAGGGCCTTCTTAATAGTTATACATGGGTTTATTAAAGTCAACTTTGTTAAAAGTAGACCATGTGAAAAAAATGGTCAACTATGGTTATTTAAAGTTAATCATAATTAATAATAAAGAACCATGGTCAAACATGATCAACCCATAGCGAACCATAGTAAAAAATAGAGTTGACCATACGCTATCATGGTTATACATAGTTAAACATGGTCAGCCATATTTATCCATAGTCCACCATAAATAAACATGATTAATCATAAAAAAACATGGTCAACCATGGTGAATCAAGTTTAATTAATGTGGACCATGTCAAACACAATCAATCATGGTCAAACATGTAGAATTAAAATCAAAGTTTCAAACATTATTAAATATTCTCAACTATTGCCTCAGCTAAATGTCAACCATATTGAACCATTATTAATCAAGATGAACCGTTGTCAAACATGGACAACTGTGGTCAAACTTGGAGAAAAAAGGTTTAACATGGTGAAACCACGATTAACCAAAATCAACCGTAGTCAAACATGGTTGACCATAGTTTAACATGATTATTTATTTTCAAAGATGGTGAAACATATTTATCGATAGTCAACTACAAACACACATGGTTAATCATATGCAAACATGGTCAACCAAGTTTATCTAATGTCCACCACATCAAACATGATCAACCATAGTCAAACATGTTGAATCATAATTAAACATGTCAGTCACTCTCAAATATTGTCAATCATGCTCAACTCAATGTTAACTATAGTTAACCATTATTAACCATCATAAATTGTAGTCAACCATAATTAACTGCAACTCACATTGCTTAAACAAATCAACCATGCTCCAATATAGTCAATCAAAGTCAAATATATTCAAGCAAAATTAAACAAAAATCAAACATGGTCAAGTATGATTCAATATTATTCAAACATAATCACGCATAGTTTACCTAAGTCTATCATTCTCAACCATGGTTTTCTAAACTCAACCATTATTACAAATAATCAACCATGTCCAAGCAAATTCAACATGGTCAAACATAATCTAACATTGTCAACCATAGTCAACTTTGGTGAACAATTGTCAACCATAGTAATTTGTGATCAACCATAGTTCCATGGTTAACCACAGTTAAAAAGAGTCAACCATAGTTCCATGGTATCCAACCATGACTTATTATGGTTAAAGAGAGTAAAAGTCAACCATACATAACCAATGTTCACTAAAGTAAACCCATGCTTAACCAAACTCAAACAATTGTCAATCATGGCCCATTAAAGTCAACCATGGTCCATCAAAGTTAACCATAATTCACTATATTCATTGGTGGTAAAACAATAGTCATCCATGTTTAGCTATTATCAAATTTAGTCAACCATCTTCAAACATAATCAGTGAAGCTCTATTAAAATAAACTACAAAAAACCATGGTTAAATATGGTCAAACAATAATAAACTCTGGTATAAGCTATTCAACCATAATTTGTCATGAATTGTCAATTACCCTCAATGATGGTCAAATAAAGTTAATGTTACCTAACCAAAATCAACCATACACAACAAATGCTCTACAATGGTTAACCATAGTTAAAAAAATAGATAACCATGCTAAGTTAAAATCAATTAGGTGAACATTGGTTGTAATATTCTTCACCCAAATTCAAATCTAACTCTCAACCATGTTATGATGGACATTGAAAATACCTTGATCTTTGTTGTTCATCACACATTTGAACCCTAATAAAACACACAAAGATGTAGTGGAGCGGAGTTCCAACTTCCCACACGAACAGGATTCTTCCATGTGATCTCCAGCTCTCTTTTTTAAACGGTTATTGGATCGTAAGCCACTACCATTTCAGATTCGAGTTGTTTAAAGAGGGGATTTTTTGACCTCTCTTTTCGCTTAGTTTTTACCAGTTTTTTGTCATGAATCTTCGCGGAATTTTCAAAACCTTCAAAAACACTGCAGAGAGTGGGTGGTAGAGGATTTTCTGTCACCTGATTTTATTTCTGAGCTTAAAATAGTTTAACAAACAACAAATTTTGTAGATTAAATTCACGGAGATTCCAGCATAAAATCAGCCTCAAAATAAAAAAAAGTCTCCTGGTTAGACAGCTCCTTTCATATGATCTCGAATTCGCTGGTAGAGTTTTCCACATTTCGCGCGTACGTAAACATTGTTTCGCAATTTCCAGTCTCGAGGCTTCACCGCCTCAGGCCTGCACTCATGCCTCCAGTCTCGAAGCTTCGCAAATGTTTATTTATTATTATTTAACAATCCAAGAATTTCTTCACCATCGAAATTGTTGGACAGTAGGATTAAAACTGACATGACGATTAATGGGCGTTACTTACCCTCCAATCCAATATACCATTCTTTTATAAAATAAGAAATTTCTGAAAAGTAATAATTTCCAAAATAATAACGCTTATACACTTTAACTATGAAAACAATAGCACTAAATTATACAATCTCGACACAGTTTTCTCATACACATCTAATATTTAAACTTAAATTTCAGAAAGTTTTTTTCAAAGTCCACGTCGACAAAAACTAATTTAATTTAAATCAGACAACGTTCAAAAACATGGGGCAAATTATCGGCGGGCGTCTATTTTCGCTCATCAATTATGATTTGCATTTAAGATTCGTATACGATAAGAACTTTATTATTGTAATAAATGAAAGAAGGAGAAACCGTTGAAAACTCTGACCGCATATATTCTTTACAAAAATTAAAAAATAGAATTGCTCACTAGTAATGTCATTGCAATAATTTGAATAGAAAACCCATATTTATCTAGTTCAGAACAGTAGCGAAACCAACAGCAGATTCAAGTCGTAAAGTTCAACCAGTTCCTACATATCTCTATGATATAAGTGATTTGATTTAATTGTATGGAAGCTCATATGTAGATAAATTGGTATTTATGGGGTTTGGTTTTTAAGAAGTTTTATAGGCTTTGAGTTTGTCTTAGCTTTGCTGAAACAGTAGTATTTTCTTGTTGGAGGTGTTGTCGTTTTTTAATGTGTCGTGCAACCAAGTGACAGTTTTATTTGGAGTTGGACAACATTCAAACTTAAAAAACAGTTTGATAATTCAAAAAATTTATTTAAGTTAACTTTATAAAAAGATATCAAATTGGACATGTTTTCACTGTTTGTGCATTATCAATGCACCAAAGTCAAAATATATATATATATATATATATATATATATATATATATATATNCTGGCGACCGTGCTGCAAACTTGACTGAATTTGACAGGACTGGATTTAGTAAATCAACCCTAAATCCAGAAGAGCCGAAGAATTATTCGAATGTGCGCTTGCCTGCCCACGATTAGAAATTTAGAAGCGTGATAATTCACAAGTGCTTTTAGAATTTCATTCAAGTTAGACCAATTACTGCTTATAGCGTCTATAATTTGACTCAATATTCCCTGTCTAGTTTGAAATTTCAGAATTTATAAATTTATGGGCTCTATTTATTCCATAGTGTCAATGCTTTAGAAGATAAATCATTTTGCCTTGGTTGCAAAGATTTACTAGATCGATAAAGTTTTAAAGTACCACAACAATATAAAACTAATATAAAATAAACTAAAAGTATTCTGTTTAAAATTCCAGAATAAAGAACAACGAAATTAAATTAGTTAAAGGCAAAAAATATTTAGTTATCATATATATTTTCTTATCTTGTAACAGAGAAATTTTCATAATAATATTCATTTTTCATAATATTATAAATGGACTAATATTACCATAGATTTATCTATATCTAAGTATAAAATAAATACAGACAAACTTACACCATCTCCACTACTGAACTGTAAAAATACACTATACAATCAACCAAAATTACATAACAACATTATCCATATATTTAACCTGCATGATAAACTGGTGAAAAAAAACAACAATCCATTTTAACTCATTCAACCAAAGGAGGTATATTAGACTTAATATACGCATTCATAAGTAATGAGCCTACAAGAATAATTGGCTTTAACCTGCGACGATTTGATAGTGAACTTTAACATGAGTTATATGATGTAATTGGTTTTAACATATGGAGATCTGATAGTAAACTTTAATATGTGAGCATTTGATAGTAAACTAAAACATGTGCAATTGAAATTCATGCAAACACTTTTCACCAATAATCATCATATCGTTTCATATGATTCACAATTCATAATTATCTAACTATGATTCTCCAATTAAGATGTGGCATAACAAAGATACATCTGTAAGGATTTTATAAAAAGCTAAAGTATCATGATTACAAAATTAAATAGTGTAACATAACAAAGAGACATGTCTATGGATTTTATAAAACACTAAAGTATCATGATTACAAAATTAATCACTTGATCCATAACAACATGACATGCATGAACAAAATGTATTCTGCTTGTACGAGTCGTGCTTTATATGCTTCCACTAGTGACAAAGACTCCTTAGTGCTGCAAAGCTGGAAAGAAAACTAAGGAAAACAAATATTTATATTTATTTGTAAATAGAATGTAAAGAAATCATTTAATCTATAATGTTAATGTTAATATAGAATGTAAAGAAATCATTTAATCTATAATGTTAATGTTAATATATGATCAAATATTTTTTTAAGTAAATATTTATGCAGAATTTGAACTTGTGATTTTTTATTTATAACTTTGCCAATTCTATAAGTTGTTAATAAAACGAAAAATTAGAAAAAAATAATATATGTAATTTAAGAAAATGTTAAAATGTTAGAGTATGTATAGTATTTCAAGTAATGTACACTTTTTTGTATTTTTCATGTTGCATGTAGAAATTCATTTGCATGAAATTTCAAGTCATAGAGCTTGTGATTTTTCTACATAGTTGTTCATTGGAAAGTAAAAATCTGTGTTCTTTAGTGTTTGTTTTCAATGGTGACTAAAAAGGGGAAATATATTCTTATTTAGTAGTTTAATTGAGAAATTAGAGACATATCAAAGGCTAAAATTGAATGAAACAAAGGAAAAGGTAGAAAATACAAGCTAAAATTAAATGAAACAAAAGAAAAGGTAGAGTACACGTATAATCCATATAGGGAATATGCAAAAGAATTCAGGAGCATCTAGAGAAGTTAAAAACATGTACTTGAATTCTAAAGACAATTTACATTTGTGTTTCTATAATCATAATTTCATGAATGCAAATTTTCGAATTAAACAAACAAATGTATTTGAATGAAAAAATTTGTTTTTATCTTTGTAGCATTGAATGTATAGATGTACCCTTGTTGACCACTTGGGGGACCTTCCTTCAAGTTTCGAAATATAATATTTTCAAAATTATGTTTGGTTTTCCTAGACCTTATTCTTTTGATCTTGATAAAGGATTGAACAGCATTGAATGGATGTTTCTTATCAAATGTGTGCTCATTTGTTACTTCATGCTAATCTTTTACATATGTATTACCAAGCTACTTTTCATTGTGAATTTATTGTTTCTTTGTTTGTTTCATTTAAGGCATAATTGAGTTCATTTCTACATTTGTTTGATTTGAATGGATATGAATTCTTTTGAAGTAGTATCATCTTCATATAATTTTACCAAATCATTTGTGCACCACTAGCTAACTTAGAACTATTTTTCATGAATCAGTGTTGCCACCAAGTGCTGCGTGTTAGGTGTTATATATCACAGTTGATAGTTTTCATGTATATGACAGTGGGATAAAAATCATGCCAGTTTCATTTGACATCTTGAAACATGTATAGAAAATATGCACGGAAAGCTACTAGACTTCCATTTGGACAAAAAATCATTTTAAAAGGGCCTTCAAGTTCCATTTAAAATAATATTGATCCAAAATTTGACCACTAGTAAAATTGATATTTAAGTCTTCGAAAAGGCTTCCCTTAAGTTCTTGGGCATTGTGAACTCAAATAAAATCTCAAAATCCAATTCTAAGGTTAACACATCATTTATATTTGATCTGGCACCAATGAATCCATTATAGATCCTTCATCATATTTTCACTATTCATTGTCCAACAAGGATGAAGACATGGATCGGTTCTATGATTCCCAATTTTGGAATGATAATCATATGGGTAGGCTATGTGTCTACCATGTATTGGCCAATCACTGCTCTATCCGATGTTAGATATGGAAATCAACATGTGGAGAATGCATTTAATTTTTTCTACATGCTTTTCAATTAGGGTCTCACTACTTATGTGATAGGAAATATGATGAATCCGTTGGCGCACAATGCCATATAAAACCATATTCCAAAATTACTGAAAGAGAAAATGATGCCACTGTTGTATATTAAGTTGGGAAAGGAAAAACTAATATAAGATGAATCCTTATCAAGCCCACCTAAGCACTCAGATTAGACATTGCCCAACATTTCTTCTTACAAATCCTTGAAAATTGTTTCATTATCAATGGAGTTTTGCATGACATACTTCTACTACTTGTTGTAGATATGATGAGTACTTTCCACAAAATGTGTACATCATTTTGAAGAACAAGTTTATAAACAATCCTAACAATCTCGATGTTGAGAAAACATACCTAGTATGGGAAAATTTAAAATAATAGCATCAAAGGAGTTTAAATTTTCAAATATCCTAATGGGCTTAGGAGAGGTTTAAACATTTTGTCTTCATGTAACAAATCACATTCTTGGAAAAGTTGCAAAGTTGGAATTATTGTGAAGATGGGAAATTTTGTGACATGTGACAAAGAAGATGGGGAGTTTTCAAAAGTGTCACAAAGAAAATTGGAATTTTTGGGACATCTAAAAAATAAGTTTGAGAGTTTTGCAATACATGAAGAATAAGTTCCAAAGTTTTACGGCATGTGACAAGAAATTTTCATAAGATGTGAGCTCGGTATTTTGGCCATCACATCTGACCTCAGCCTTTGTTTGATCATTATTTGTACCATTGGAAATATATCGTTGAGATATACAACTTTATGGTTATAAGTTTTCTCATATTGCTCACTAGAAGGTTAATTTCAGAAACAAAAGTGAGCACATTGTCAATGGTAAAAAATGATCAATTTGAGTTTTGGAATGTCTGAATTGGTAACAACATTTCATGTAATATGTCTATGAAATCATTATCAAATTGACTAAGGTAATAACCTATGAAAGGAGATAGAACTCAAGGAATTAAACTCCAAAAAACTCATTATGTTGTCAATTAACTTCTTCATGCTAAATGCAAATTTATAAAGTGTGATTTGAATTTTATATATTTTCAACTTATATATATTGTGGTGATGACACCTAGGTACCAATGTTGAGAAGGGTATATTATACATTTTAATTAATAGAAATTAACGAGAAAATAATGAAAACTTACTTAAAGTCAAAAAAATTTAATCATCATATATATTTTCTTATCTTCAATTAGTTGTAATAGAAAAATATTTATAATCATTTTTTCATCTTATTATATGATCGTATGAATGGACTAATACTAGCATAAATCCATCTTAAAAATAATCTATGGAGATCTCAAAAGGATCAAATCTATAGAATTGCAAACTCCTTTTTTAGATTGAAAATGTTGAAGAAACATAAATAGAATGTGTGTGGTTTTAATTTCTAGTCTTATATATGTGGTTCTAAAAAGTATCTTAAATTTAAATTAAGTTAACAAATTATATTTTTATAACATTTTATTACTTTTTACAAAGGACACTTGTCATCTCTAAAATGAACACAAAAAAAACTTACATTCTCCCTCTACTAAACTGTAAAATGTATCTCTCAAACACAATTAACAAATTTTACATCATAACATTATCCATGCATCTTCTATTATGCCTAATAATCTAATATAAAAGAAAACAACAAGCCATTTTAACTCTAGATTCAACTAACGGAGGTATATGAGACTCAAAAAAATGCATTCATAAGTACTGATCGTACAACGACTATATTTGCATGACGTAATTGATTTTAACATGTGACGATTACAAAAAAATATAATTGGCTTTAACATGCGAGGTTTGATAGTGACATTTAACATGAGTTATATCATGTAATTGGTTTTAACAGATGAATATCTGATAGTAAGCTTTAATATGTGAAACTAATAGCCTCCGCACAAAAGAAGAGATAACCTGTAACCTAGCTTCGATGACATGACATAGGCCAAAAACTCCATTTTGTACACAAGTCGATTTAAAAAATCGGAGGTATGTCATTGAAATACATTGTTTTGATATTTATTAAATTTAAATTTTAAATGTGTGGAGCATTTTTATTGGATGTTAGGTTTCATTTGAACGGATGTCAGAACTTTTCCAGAACAAGTGTCAGAAGGTTGTCAAATGACCTCATTGGGCCTATGTTGTGCCTTGTTTTAAACCGACGCCTTCATGATTACGCCCATGTCTGCTTCAAGCACGCTCCAAGCGTTCTTTTCACCTCTATGTGCGGAGGCTATAAAACATGTGAATTTGAAATTCATGCAAACACTTTTTACAAATAACCTACCTATCATTTCATATGATTCACAATTCATAATTATGTAATTGGGTGAGTGCACAAAGTTGAGGGACCTTTTAGATGAAATGGTAGAATGAAGTCAATCACTCTTGATCCTTAAAATAGAAATCATCCCAAGCAATCCTAACCCTGCCAAGCCTAGTCCCAAGGCTACCAACATGCATGCCAATTAGAATAGTTCACAAAAACGTGCTCCTATTTTACCTTGCAAAAATGTGTTCGTGTTTTGCTTCAATAAAGCACGCTCTTGTTTTGCTTCAATAAAACACGCTCCCATTTTGCTTCAATAAAATATGCTCCTGTTTTGCTTTAGTAAAACGCGCTCCCGTTTTGATTCAATAAAATGCGCTCCCGTTTTGCTTCAATAAAATGTACAAAATGGGGGGGGGGGTCCTTATTGGTAAGGGGAGACATAGGGATGTGTGTGAGAGAGAGAGAGAGAGAGAGATACAAAGATAGAGTGGAGGGGGGAGGGGGTCCTTAGTGGGATGGGGTGACTTGTGGATGTGTGTGTGAGAGCGAGAGAGAGTAAAAGGTGTGTTAGGATTTTAGGAAGGGGGGGGGGGGTTAGATTAATGTGGGGGTGTCTAGGTGTTGTAGAGGGGATATAGTAGGGAGGTGGGGGTTAGATGTAGTTGGATTGGTTGGGGAGTGATGTAAGGGAGGGGGGTGTTAGTCGTAAGGGGAGACCTGTGGATGTGTGTGATGGTGTCTAGGTGTTGCAGGTTATATGTTAGGGGGTGTTAGTGGTAAGGGGCTACATAGGGATGTGTGTGTGAGAGAAGGAGAGACGAATATAAAGTGGAGGGGGCATCCTTAATGGTATGGGGTGACATGCGGATGTGTGTGTGTGTGAGAGAGAGAGAGAGATGAAGGGGTGTGTTAGGAGTTTAGGAGTTGGGGGGGGGGAAGGGGGGGTAGATTAATGTGGGGGG